>OOFJ01083376.1:5647-16988 GCA_900323375.1 Benthosema glaciale
CCGAAAACCAACCACAACAGTTTACAGAATATAAGAAGCCAGGCGCTTATAATAAACACTGAACAGACATGGCAACACAGCTGAATGCTGTGTATGCTTTGGGAGCGCTTCCAAAAACAATTCTCGTTCGTGCTGTTCTCGTACTAAGAGCTGCCTTTACCCACTTCTAATCGCTATGCGTTGAGTATTGGTGGGAGGAGCATAATAGCAAACAGCGCTGAGCGATGGTGATTAACATATGACACTCCCCCAAGGCTAAAATATGCGGAGAAGTCGGACGTGGACGCCGCTGCGTGCAATGCGCGATGACAAATGCGGAGACTCCGCGTGCAAAGGTCCCGGTATGCGTAAAAATCCATGCGGTATGACAAAATAGGAAGATCAAAATCGGAGCCATAGTGTCCTCCGAATGAGTGAGGGGTCCATGGATTTTCATTTACTGTTTTCATTCATTTTTAAATATTGTTTTGGAAAATGTAGCGGGCATGGCTGCGGCCTTGCTGAGACTAAAGAATAAAAACAATATTTAAAAATAAATTAACAGTAAATGAAAATCCATGTGTTTTCAATGAATCTATCATGGTTAAAATGGAGTTAGAAGGTACAATGGGTTTGTATAGGAAGGGGGCGGGGCAGCTAAAAATTTATCTCATGTATCTAAATATTGAATCAAGTAACTTAAAAACCGTCTGGGGGTTCACATAAGACTGAGTTGACGATGAAATGACCAAAAGTTTTTTTTGAAAGTGAAATATCCCTTTAACGAAAATTCTTATGAGATCCCATATCGTAACTATGCCAAGTTAATTGATTGGAAAAACCATGGACGCAGTACGACGACGATGACGTTTTTGTGTAAAACTGACACATTTTTCGCCTCTTGTGTCCCCCACAGGAGAAGATGCTTAACGTGAAGAACGGCAAGTAAAGATGCTTGACGTCTGTGATCCAGTCAGCTGGACGCCATTAGAAGATGGAAGGTCTTCACTGCTACCTGTGAAGGTGGGATCTCTGGACCACTGGGGTCTTCTTTAACACGGTCATCTTCTTGGTGGGACTGCACCTTCAAATGGACAGCCACCTCCGCACCCCTCTAGACTGGGACTGACTCTTATTTCCTTTTTCTTTTTTAACCATAATTATGAACCCTAGCATCCCTCCCTTTTTGTCTATTTTCGCCGAAGACATCTTAATGTAGAGTGAAAACGGGAGGGGGACCTAGTATAGAGCCTTGGGGGACTCCGGTCAAGTGTGTATATAGGGTTTTTTCTGTAAGTGGTTAATATTATGCTGATGCTTTGATGCTGAAGTATATGGTTAAAAGACCGTCTCTGTGGGGTGGAAACGTGCAACCAAAACCGTTACTTTTTATTTCAGGATTCAAAAATGGAAAAAGCAGCAGATCTCTAAATGCATTTCACCTTGTGGATCTGCTACTTTTGATGCTTTTGTGTGATGCTGTTAGTGTGATCAAGTAAGCTGTTAATTTCTAGGAGGGTGGGGGAAAAAAGTATGGCGATGAGAAGTTTCTGCCCGACAACAAGGATACGAATCAGTGAAATCAGACTGGGTACAGTCTACTGGGGTGTAATGGTGTCCTGTGACTGCAAACTAGACGACCAGGAGTTGATAAACATTTTGTGACCAAGACTTTGATGGAAAAAATTAAATGACAACATTCCTTAAAATATTGTAAGCGCTTTATTGATTCTGTAATTAAAACATTTCTGGTTGGAACATTGAGCTTGTCTTTTTTTTTCTTAACATTCCTTTTGTGGGGGCAAAACAAGCATTAAAATGTCTTAATTTTATCTTTCAGTGACATGAACCATGTTTCAATTTAGCGATCTATCAAATGCTTTGTCATGAACTTAGTCGACAAAGAAGGTAAATAGTTACGTAACGTGGTAACACTGTAAAGCTTACTGCTACACTAATGACATGCAGGTAAACCTCAAACCTACTGTAGCCTAAAATGACATGCCCGTCTAAACCACATTCATCACAGCGGTTACAGCGGTGTAACTACAGCAGCTACACTAATGCCAGGTAAAGCTCAAACCTAGCTTCTGTTGAAATGATATGCCAGTCTAAACCACATTCTGTATATTTCTGGTCTCATGACAGAGATGAGTGAACAAATAAATACAACATCTGCATAGTATAAATGGCATCTATCAGAAAAGGTGACCGTGGAGATATGGAGATAACCTGACTGGCTTGGGGGCCAGGAGGTAGAAGTGTCTAGTATATGGCACGATGGCATTTTAACAGTTGCACATTTTCAAAGAACATTGTGTTAATTGCGTAAAGACGTCACAACTACAATTCTCCTAAAGTATTATCCTCCCTAGTAATTTGACTCATTATTTTACCGAACTCCTATGTCGCCGGTCTAGCCAGTCTAACGCCATTCTAATACCTGACATAATTACAGGAAACTCCGCCCACTGAATATGTTGCTTGCTTGTCAGTATGTCAGTGCTGTATTGACTAGAAAATCAGGAACACTTACCACTGCAATAATGTGTTTTTTAGCAAAAACCAAACAAGACTCCTGGGATTATTAATTGGGATATTTGATCTTTTGGGTGACCAACCGACAACAGGAAGTAAGGTATGTGTGGTAATATTTAGTGGTGGTGTGCTCACATCGCTTACCTTGGTATCAGTACTGAATTGTAGAAATGGCCTTTGTTACAAGTAAAAGTCCAGAATATAAAAATTGCTTGAGTAAAGTAGATTTTTAATATGAAAAATACTTTCAAAATGGCAGATCTACAAGCCCACAGTGCTTGTGAGCTAGTAGATCTGCTATTTTCAAATGGCCAAAATGTATATAGGGCTGAAGTGGTTAGTGTAACTATCAAAGAAGTTACTAGTAACTAAAGTTATCATCAAGTATCATATTTTGATCTAAGATGCATAGTGGAGTAGAAGTAAAAATACTGAACATTTTAATAGTCCAGTAAAGCTTTGAAGTGGAAACATATTCTGAGCTATGCTATGGCCGTCACAGGCCAGTTCCAGTGTTCACTCAAACCACCAGAACCTGTTGGGGACAATGAATCACAGTGATATTTCTTAGTTATTTTAACAGCAGTTTGTTGTACCTTGTTAATTAAGTCTTATTTACAAATAGTCGTGTCACTTTCTACTAGACATGCATGCATATGTGTTCTCATTGGCATATACACAAAGGCAAACAAGTAAGTGACTTATAAAGGGCAAACAACAGCTGACATACTAATTAAAAAGCAAAAGTGCAAAATTACATAAACCAGCCTACAAATCTTATTACTAGTGACTATTCATGAATATAGTTACAGTTGTTCTGACACCAGTATTGGTAAAGTGATACTGCCTAAAATGCAGTTTTATTTATTACTAGATCGGTGCTTCTCAAACCTTTTAATGTCAAGGACCCCCATAACTGAGAGTGTACAAATGGAACCAAATAGACCAAGACTATTTATTACACAATGGTATCGAAATCAGGAATGAAACAATTGCATCTGTACAGCATCTCCAAATATATAGTATGTTATATGATGTGTAAGTAACCCGCCATGTATTCCTAGAGGACATCCTCCACAGTCCTATAGCAACCTGTGTGGAGAGGCTAGAGCGGAGATGTTCCATGTGGTGCTGTGGGCTCTGGTTCTGGCTCTGTTACAACCTGCCTGTGAAGGCTCTTCTATGGGGGCAGTGGTTCACGTTGTTCCCCTGGACAGCAGTCAAGTGAGTAGAGGTTTAATAAGTGTGTGTGTGCGTGTGTGCTTGTGTGTGTGTGTGTGTGTGTTGGAACATTTCCATTGTTTTTACATACTATAATCATACAGTAAAACACTAAAATATACACAATTTATATTTTAGAAGGAATCTAAGCTTCCCATCACTTGCCTGGCTTTTTTCAAACAAATATCTTCGTTCGATCGAGTCATTTGGCGTGAAAAACAGCACAAATGTGCCCATCATCACATTTGTTATGACGGCTATGGCCACTTTTACTAAGGAGTGTTTTTTGTGCAGAACTAATGCTTGGAATGGATTTAGAATCATGAAAGCCCCCTAGTTTGACATGTCACATGCTACTTAAAGCATAAGGAAAGTTTGACATTTTTGCTTTATACAGGATGTTAATGGTATACAAGAAACCCCTATAAAAGAATTGCTCAATACTGACAGCTGGTCAGCAAGTGGATTCATGAATGTATGTATACAGTATAGACAATATTTTAGGCCAATAAAAAAAGAGAAAAGACTGTACCAAATTTCCCACTTTAAACAAAAGAAGCCTGTTGGCTGCTGGACTAATGCCATCCCTTGGATCTCAGACTTCATGTGGCCTGTCTGTGACACACTGACGTCAGTCATACAATATGACATTTATGTTCCATATGACCCCAAATTTGGTTACGGTCACAAATTGACTCCTATTAAAGAATTAAATATTCAATATTTCAAAACATAATATGATACATCTGTGACTTTTTTCCGGCTCTGCTCAGTGGAGATCAGTGGAGCTACGACATTAGCCCAGAACACACACGCATGCACACACACACACGCACACACACACGCACGCACACGCACACACATGCACACAGAAACATGATGGTTCTTGTGTTTTGGGTTATTAGATTTTTAGATAGGCATTGCTTTTTTAATTACATTTTCATAATCCCTTTTGAACCTGTTAACTTGTTTTGGTTTCTTTACTAATAGACATAAATCCAAAATACAATTCCTGCATTGTGCTTTAACGTTTAGTCTTGAGATAATATTATTGCTATGTTAGGTTAACATAGCAATTTGCTATGTGTTCATCTGTTGTTGCAGGTGGTGGCCCATTTCACTGTAGCGGCCCCCTTACCCTGTCCGGACCTGACAGGAGTGTGCACGGGGGCAGTGAACTGTACCACCTTCCCCACCCCCTTACTCCTCAGCGGAGCTCTGCCATCCCCAGGCTGGTGCATCCGCCAGTGGCACCAGACTGTTCCCAGCCACTACAACGCCACCATCACCTTAGGGTAACCAATTACATTATTTCTTTACTGTGTCATCTCAAGTAGGAGCAGTGATTCTCAACCCTTTTTAAAAAAAATTTTTTTTCAAGGATTTCCAGTTTGATATGCATTCGGCCACGGACCCTGGTTTTTTATTTCTGGGGCCCCAATCTACACTAAATTTCTCAATTTACACTTACAGTATGTATACTGAGAGAGTCCATTTGGTTCCATGTGTACACTCAGAGTTATAGACCCGTGTCAAATGTATATGGTGGTCCCCGGAATTGACGCTGAAATACGGTATCTAATAGTGGTTCTCAACCTTTTCAGGCCATGACCCCCCAAAATAATTTATATTTGAACTGGGGACCGCGCCAAATTAATCTTATTTGGACTGGGGACCGCGCCAAATTAATCTTATTTGGACTGGGGACCGCGCCAAATTAATCTTATTTGGACTCGGGACCCCCCACTAACTCTGAGAAGCACATGGAATTGTAGGAGTTGACTGAGGCATTATATTTTGTTTGACTGGGTTCCACAGATAAATATTGGGAAAATAGCAGATTTACAAGGTCTATAAGGCCTTATACCTCGCAAGCTATTTTCACAATTTCTTTATTTGACAATTTGGTCAATGTTTTACCAGCTTTTATAGGATAGTTTGTTCATTACTTTTGATGCAGTAATGGTCTGTTTTCTTTACTTTATTATTCTTCTTCTTCTTCTTCTTCTTCTTCTTCTTCTTCTTCTTCTTCTTCTTCTTCTTCTTCTTCTTCTTCTTCTTCTTCTTCTTATTATTATTATTATTATTATTATTAATAATAATAATAATAATAATAATAAATAATAATAATAACTTTATGCTGGCAGCCCAAATCAGATTTGTGGCCTATCCACATACTGTAGGAATGGCAATGTTTTTGAGTGGTGCAGCCACTCTATTGCCCAGCAATTTGCGTCTCTGGCTGGTCGGGTCCAATCACGGAAATAGCGTTTTTTCACCACCAAGTGTCACTGTTGCCACACACACACACACACACACACACACACACACACATGCGTACAGTACAGCACCGGCACTCAATTCAGACAGGACTGATTTCTTTATGCAGACTGACCAGCAAAAAAGACTACTTTAAATCTTTCTTTATGTTGCATTCCGTTCACACTTGCAGGTACAAAGAATAGATAGTCTACCTTTGTTTTTCAATGGAAACCAGCGACATAAAGATACAAAGATACACCTCTCAACTTCAGCTACAAAGATTCAAATATGCTGTATAGCTTCATATCTTTATATCTTTTGTATCTGGCAGTGGCAGTGTGAACGCCGCATTAGCCTCGTTCAGACTGCATGAAAGCAATCTGACTCCAATCTGGATTTGAGTGAATCTGAACAGGGCCTTAATAAATACTTTCTTCTTGTGTTTTATGGAACAGGTCCAGTGTGACATTTTACGTGTCAGTGAAGGCAACACCCACAGTCAGGCCTAATAATGGACGACTCAACCAACCGCCTTATGTGGCTCTGCCACCTCCGCTGAGGTAATACACACTTTAACAAATTAACAGCATTCCGACGTACAACGGTGTTGCACAAAAATAGCAAAAATAGCTCATCTAGAAGCTAATGCATTGTGTGACCTTGTAGATCAGCTATTTTAGGTATTTTTTACTACAATATTTAAAAATATGTAGGCCTATAATCGATTAATTTGATTACTTGGATTAACACCTCTAATCTTTAGATTAGAGGTTAGTGTCGAAGTGTCCTTGAGCAAGACTCTGAATTGCTCCTAATTGCTCCTATTGTGCAGGTTGGTGCCTTGCATGGTTTCCTCCAGCATCGGTGTGTGAATGGGTGAATGTAATGCACAATATCTGTAAAGCACCTTGTATATAGGCGCTATATAAATGCACCATTTACCAATTATTTACCATTTACTGTAATATTATTTTACCCAGTAACGAGTAGTGTAAGCACTAAGCTGTAAGGTATTACTTGAGTAATACCTTAATTACTCAGGAGAGTAATATTGCCCAACACTGGCTGTACAAGAATTACTGCCAAAAGTGTCTGCCCAGAAGTACAGGGTTACAGGAAGTTACAGTAAGCTGCTGGACAACTTCCTGTACTTCCGGTTAGACACATAAAGCAGTGGTTCTTTTATGGGCTTTAGTTCCTCATGACATGGAGGTATTTAACACGTATTTTAACGAATTATTCACAATACCACTCACTTTACTAATGCCCTTCACCCCCAACGGGGCAGCCGCATAAGGCATCGATAATGTTCCTCCACCTATCACTGTCTTTGGCAACCAGTTGTGCTGTGCCCCAGGAGAGATCCATCTCCAGCAGCTCAGCCAGTTCTGCGCCAGGTGATCTTAGGTCAGCCTTTCCTTTTGCCTCGGGGTGTCCACCTGGAAGGAACTGACTTAGCTCATCTCGCACTTGGTGGACCCGGCTTGACCAGGGTGTTATATAAGCGGATCTTTATCTCCAGATGTTGTGGAGTCTTGTGTAGGTGTTGTATGCTTGTCAGAGTCTATGCTGAACGTCTTCCTGTACAGAATCGTCCTATCAGGCTTCCCAAGCAAAAAAATAAATTTTAAAAAAAGAGTTCAAGAGATTCCACATGGAAGTTGGAACAACACCTGTTGTTCCATGTGGTTATGTTGCACTACTATCATGTGGTTTGATGTGTGTGTGACCTGTCCAGGGCCCGTAAGAACTGCCCGCACCACTTCCATCTGGATGTGAAGGATCTGGATGGAGACAAGGTGCGCTGCCGCTTCGCCACCCCGGAAGAGTGTCTCAGCTGTTCTCAATACACGTTTATAGAACTGGACGAGGTCAGTCTTCTTAGTTTGACTTTTACAGCTACAGTTACTCTGACAGTTATTGCTCGCTGGTCAAACCGTCCCTGAATGTTTATTTATAATTACATACCAAGAATCGGTAACACTTACTGTACTATGCATCCCTTGTCTGTAATGCATTATAATGTGCTTATGAGAGTGCACAATCCAAACAAATTATATGGGCTTTAAGGTATTTATAAAGTGTTCCTCTCTCTCCACTGCTGCAGGAGCATTGCTTGGTGACGTTCACCGGACATGCAGCGGTGGGTCACTACTCCTTGGTGGTGATGGTGGAGGACCATTATCCTGCTCCTAAAACATACATCCTCATGAACACCCAGGCCCTCAGCTCTGTGCCTGTACACATGTCTCTCACTGGTACGTCATATGTTTTGATATTGTATTATAATACTGTAAGTCAGTCCACTTTGAGGTGGAGACTCCAAAAGAGAGATTAGACATTAATTTGCCCAGGACTCAAACTATAGTGAAAATAGCAGATCTACAAGCGCACAACGCGTGGCTTTGTGCCGGGTTTGCGAGCTTGTAGATCGGCCATATTCACTACTTCTTAATATATTTTGCCCAGGCACAGGCACCCTGCAGGGAGAACACATGTAGCAGTACATCCATCCATCCGTGGTGCTCTTTGTGTTTTGTTTCAGTGGATACGTCGTCTACTCGGTGCAGTGCAGAGCCCGTGGTCTCCGCTCCGACTCCCGGGGACAACGCAGTGCTCTACATCCTGCCCTACGAGCAGATCGACCTGACCATCAGCTTCACCTCACAGCTGGAGAGGTATTCCTTCCAATCAATCAAACGTGTTGTTTTCACGTGACATTATCAATGTCAGACATCAAGTTGAACCAGTAAAACCATATATTATGTTGATGGACTCTTTGGAGGGCAATCAATTATTCTTTCAATTACTTTTTTGGTTATTCATTGAATAATTGAGAAGTGTGGGTTTTTAATTTCAATATAATTTTATTCATATCAATTAATGTAGATCTGTTATTGTCAAAAGATTTTTATACATTTGAAAACTGGAAATTAAATATTGTGCATAATGACTTTTGGTAATTAAGTACATTTAGATGCCAATACCTTTGTACTTTTACTTAATTGTACTTTTTTCCCATCACTGGTGATTTGTCTCCTGGAGCGCGGGTAGCTGTCAGTATTTGATTTGATTTGATTTAGCACAGTATAAAAACAAACAATACAGTAAAATATACAAAAATATAGAAAAGGGAAAGTGCAAGAAGGGTGAAGCAAGAAGCTCAAGGGGCTTATACGAGGCCTCTACCTATGTAAGGATACAGTAGAACATTTTGAACATCGTTGTCAACAAGTAAAGTATCTCTGTGTTCTCTCTGCGTTTGCTAGTGTTTCAGAGATAGCGGTGGTGGGTCCTCCTGCCCTCTTCAGGTCAGGCGTCAGCACTGCAGGCTCCAGGGCCAGCATGAACCTGTCATGGGTTCGAGGTCTCAACTCACTGGCCCCTCTGCTGCCCATCTGCTTCTCTGCCAACACCGACAGGTAGGCGGCGCTGTGGGATCTTGTGTGCACAAACAATACAACAGTATTATTTATAATTAAGATATTGTTGCTGTCGGGCAGAATACTGTTATCTGTGTATTTTTTTCTTGTAAATTAACGCTCTACTTGGTCATATACTACAGTGTCACACAAAAGCATCACAGGTAGCTGATCCTCAAGCTCGTTTCATCCTCAGATCGTTTCAACTTGTCGATCTGCTACTTAGGAAAGGTGTACTGTTTTGGACAGGATGCGTGCATGAGGTTTCCACCCGACAATGGCGATAGCACAATAGCACAGCTAATATCCAGGGTATATTTGTTATGAGGCGATGACGTTCCACTGTTTGTGTCTTACAGCTTGCAGTCTGAGCCCCGATGCCTGTGGCTGTACCAGAGTAAGTCATCTTCACATTACTGTGGCTGTACCAGAGTAAGTCATCTTCTTCACATTAAAGCAACACAAGGACGTCGCTTGACAAACTACCACTTACATCCCTGACGTCTGTTTAAAGAGTTCTGAATAATGCTGTATATGATTCATACACAGTAACATCCTTGGTTGATGTACATCCGGAAAACTGTGTACAGTTGGGAAGGTATCATATTGGATTTGAGCACACATTTTTAAAAGACACACTCTCTCTCTCTCTCTCTCTCTCTCTCTCTCTCTCTCTCTTTCTCTCTCTCTCTCTAGGACAGGCTGAAAGTCTTCCTGCAGGAACAGGTCAGTGATTGCAATAATTCTGTAGTATAATAATAATAATAATAATAATAATAATAATAATAATAATAAGGGTAATAATAATAATAATAATCTTACAATTAATGCAAGGAATCTCTACATCCACGTATCCCACGTATCTTCCACCGACTGACTTCACATTCGCCACGCACATTGCAGATTGATTGATGCCTGGCATCGAGTCTGTCAGACAGGCGGTTGTCCAGGACCATCAGAAACGGCTCTGTCCGTGGCTCATGGCACATGAGCCAACCGCTGTCATACACTCATGTCATGAGACAACTCCATATATGGGAAAAACGTAACACAGACAGATACAGAAATCTCCAAATATATAGATACAGTAGACGCTCGACAAAGCCGGGGTGCACGGCGGTGGATTCGAACCCACAGCCTCCGCTGTGTCACTTTAGCATTGTGCCAGCCGCCGTGTTTAAAACGTCTAAACAGAGTTGCATACAGCTCAAAAGGTTTTACGCTCTCCTACCCATGTTTCTCTCATTTTGTCTGGAGGCGTTTTTCATTTTCTTGTATATTCATCAGCATCTAAGCTCTAAACCGTATGGTACTTCTTCATCTAAACTTTAAACCGTGTGGTACTATCCACGGACCACCATTTGATGAAGAATATTGTGTTGCCCACAATTCTATGCCCACAATTCTATGCTGTATTGATGTTTGATGTTAACTCATTTTACACTCTCAAGAGTTAAATATTTATTTGGTTTATCAACTCTCCACCATTTAGCTATTTAGACCACCTGGAACCTCCTCAAGGACCACTGGTGGTCCCCGGACCACTGGTTGGAAACCACTGATCTAAACTTTAAAGTAAACTGTGTGGTACTTCTTCCATCCATGCAGTGCTGACGTGTGAGAATACAGTGATGACTCTGGTGCTCCCGGTGACCAGTCTGCCCAACATCAACCTGTCTGAACTGCAGCTCAACAGCGCCACCTGCCCTGTCACGATCAACAGCACCCACCTGACCGCGGTCATCCTCCTGACCGGCTGTGGAACCAAGACAGTGGTAATGCCTCATTTATAGTTGTGCGCCACATCAGTTGCCGTGCCTAGCCTCGGGAGAACTATAATTACAGTGTGTGTACTCAGCTTAAAATTAATCATGATTAATTTTAAGCTGAGTACACACACTGTAATTATAGTTCTCCCG
>OOFJ01083434.1:3392-13635 GCA_900323375.1 Benthosema glaciale
AACAATTATATTTGTACAGGAAATATGACTGGATATGTTTATTGCGTACCAGCTCAGTGGCCTTGTGGTCAGGGTTAGTGTCCGCCGGGGTTCGATCCCCAGGTGGGTCATACCAAAGACAGAAAAATGGGACCCAATGCCTCTCTGCTTATCACTCAGCATCAACTAATAAATCAAAAGATTCATGAGTGTGGCACAGCTGCAGATCACTGCTCCAAGAGATGGGTCAAACAACTTTGACACAGACATAAATAATAGTAAACAAACAGACTGATCATAATGAACAGAAATATGTGAACACTTGTATTTCCTTTAAGTGTGGCTTGTATGTCTAAAACCTACATTTTAAAATGTATTAAATAAAATTGTGAAAATAGCCCAGCTCAACTTTATTTTCACTCAAATGAAGGGAATTACTTGTGAAAAAAAGGTTGAAATATGGAGATACAAGGCTTCTGCCTGACAGCAATGATATACTAATATATCGTAATATGGCAAACCTGTTTCAGACATCTTCAGCCCAGCGTCCAGGTACTCCAACAGCTCCCCTGTCATGTCCAACCTGCAGTATGACACAATCTCAGTATATGAATGAATGAAATCAGTGGCAGTGCAGAAATGTATTATTCATTTTCAAAAACTTTCATGATAGTTTTCATGCCGTCGTTTAACCATGAATCTATCGCAGTTTTGAACCACAAATCTATCACAGTTACAATGGGTTTGCATAGGAAGGGGGCGTATCTGATAAAATTAATATCAAATATCTAAATACTGAATCAAGCAACTTAAAAATTGTCTGGGGTGCTCCCAAAAGCCTGGGTAGACGATACAATTACCCAAAAATGTTTTGAAAGTGAAAATATCCCTTTAACACTTGAATGACTGAGAGGTCATTATGACCTATTTTTTTAGATTTTGAAGTTGATTATCTTTGCCCATTAAGCTTTCAGTGGTTCCCCTTCCGTGGCCATCATAATCATCTAATTATTTACATCTGAAACACTTTTTAAATATGAATTTAAGCACATTTTACTTCAGTCATGCGAGTGTTAAAGAGTTTTCAGTGAGAAATAATGAGTGGTTTATAGGTTGCGTGTGGTATCCCAACACGTTAGCTTGTAGGTCTGAGGGACACAGCAGTGACAGCACGCAATCATAAATCAGGCTCAACTTACACTTTGTTTACATCGCTTCCTGATTCCTTGTCAAGCGTCTCGTCACTGGCTTCTAAATTACCTGGGATTGTCTTGTACTGTATGAGAGGGAGATGATCAACTCATCAAATAACATGCATTTGCTTAAGACTTCCATGTATTGTTCAATGTCAGTCATTGTTTTGGGAAACTAGTCTAACTAAAGGGTAGATAATATTACCTTCACATGAAACGCCATTTTAAGGCAGAGAAATTTTGCAGACAAGGCAACGATATGTCCATATCGATCGTGCAGGTTTCCCTAGGAGAATAACAAAAAAAACATTCTAGTTGTACTTTATCCATATTCTGAGGACACAAATAAAAATAGAACTTTGATTCAAGACTAGACATGATTATTTACTAAAGGTCTTGAGTGCATTTTCCATGTTTATGATGCAGCAGCACTGCAGCAGTTCATATATCATACAAACGTAATACTCACCCAGAGAATGCCCATATCTTTGACATTGCGACAGTATCTGTTGGAGTCTCTGACAGCCTGCAGATTAAATCAGTTTGGTTTTGGTTTACAGTTTGGTTTACAGTTTAGAGCAGTGGTTCTCAAAGTCAAAATGGACGATTAACAACAATAATTAATTAAACAACAATTATTCATGCATTCTAAAAACTTTAGCTCTTGAAAAATAGCAGCTGTACAAGCTCATAGTTCGGCACTACGAGCTTATAGATCTGCCATTTTGGAATATCATGAAAATGTGTGCAAATCTTTGAATATGCCTATTTATTCTTTCACAGCAAATGTTTTAACTCGTATCTTTGCTTCTGGGGGGGCAAATACAAAATTTAAGTGTCAGGCTTTAAGAAGACATTTTGTAGAAATCGGGTCCGTCAGGTCTTTATCGGTTAAGAAACTTGTCTGGGGACTTCCTGGCTGGAACCCCCCCACTGGTGGCTATAGAACCTGAAGCTTGCTTGCACTTACATTGGGGTGTCCGTCTCTCAGCAGCTTGTGCACCATGTAGCAGAACTTCCAACTGATCAGGGCGTTGCTGGACAGAGGCAGGTTGAGCGTGTACGTCCAGAAGGTGGCGGCACCCTTCTCCTTGTGCGTCCCCATGAGGATGTCATCACAGTTGTCAAGGAAACTCAGTACAAAAAATTAGGAAAATGCATACACCAAACAAAAATAGCATGCATGATGTCATTATATTAGTGGCAACAGCACCACCCCTGAACCTTTTTCCATTTAAGGAGATGTGTTAGGGATTCTTATGTTTCTGTAGTAGGTAGCCTATGTATGTTAGGCTACCAGGTAAATGTACTTATTATACTGTATGAAATATTAAATCTGCCTGTAAAAGTTGATTTACAGCAGTCTTCAGAATTGTTATATAATTTAAAACAAAATGTAGGCCTAAAATAAACATCACCTGGACAGTCTCTGTCAAACAAATACTAAGCTGGTTCTCAAACTTTTGTCTCAGTTCATCACTGTAAATAACGTTTCCATCCAAAAGGCACACCTGATCGAATTACAGTGTTAACTTTATAGAATCTTACATTTATGTCATGTTACAAAATCTAATCATTTCAACTGCCAGCGACTCACATTCCAGGGTAGCCGCAATTTGCAACTCTAGATTTTTGCAAATTGCGGCTAATTCCAGGGCTGAGCCCTACTAAAAAGAAAGAAAAAACAACAACAAACAAAAGGATACCGCGAACATATCTTTCTTTTGCTGGCTTTTCATTTGATGTGAGGGTTTTGGTGATGCTGGTAAGCTAAAAGGGGGAAAAGAGAGTTACTTTTAATTGTAACAAGTTGACAGACACTTGAGTTGAAAAGCTTAAACAACTAGGTAGAGAAAGTCCAAATGTAAAAATAAAACCTACTACCCTTTCCCTACTGTTTGTTTTTTCCCCTTTTTACCTCCTTACATGATTTCCCTGTTTTGTATATAGATATGTCTCTATAGCCACATGTTCTGATTAATTGGAAATTGTGGACCCTAGTGTACTGTAAACAAGTGTAATGCTTTATCAGTGCGTCGTCCACAGTAACAGTCTTTGTATTGAGTTGTGCTTTGATGTGAAATGTACCCATTCTGTTAGCTCCTTTAAAAAGAACTATTAGGTATTTATGTTTACATTTGGACTTTATCTATTAGGTAGATAACGTCCAAATGTAAACATAAATACCTAATAGTTCCTTTTAAAGGAGCTACCATTCTGTAAACTATTAATAAATACTCCAATCAATCAATGAAACACACAAACTGTAGCCGAATGACTTACCTGTTGTTTGGCAAATTGTTCTTTCTCTGCAGCCAAAGCCTTTTCAGTCTTATTTTCACTTTTATTCTTCGTTTTGCTCATGTTGAAAATCCAAATCAATCAATCGTAAACAGTTCTCGAGCAATAGAATGACTGTCCCCAAGCTGTGTCACCTATCTGTCTGTCTGAGTTTCTGTCATTCTGTGGCCACACCCACAGTCCATTCAGCCTACCTCCACACCTGTTTCCACTCCCTCGTCAATCCTGCCAATCCAGGCTGGGCAGTAGTGGCAGTAGTAAAATATCAAATTGCTCAGAATTTACTTGAGTAAAAGTACAAAAGAATATGCCATCCTCAAAAAGTAATGGTACCCATTATGCAGAATGCCCCATTTTTTTTTCAACAATATGTTTATAGATTTTTTACACATATACACACACATATGACAATACAATACAAATAAAAACAAAAAACAATAAACATCGCAAGACAATTCCCCATTCAAAAAGACAAAACAAAAGAAAACAAGACAAAAACAAAACAGCACTACTCCTCTTCATCCACTTCCATTAAATATGACAAGTTATTGTTCTTAATGTATTGTATAAAACGACCCCACACCTCCAGAAACACTTCTTGTTTGTCCTTTAGTATGTATGTAATCTTCTCCAAAGGTAAACATAGAGACAGTTCTCTGAACCACTGTGCAATACTTGGTCTATCTGGCCTCTTCCAGGTTAATGCTATCACTCTTTTAGCTTGTAAGAGACATATATCAATAAACATTTTTACATTGCTCTTCAAGAGAATGCCCCATTTAAAAATGTATAACATTTTGAAAATAGCTACAAGCTTAATCGTGACCTTGCATGCTCGCATTTAGCTTTAACTAAATGGCAAATGGTGCATTTATATATCACCTTTATCAAAGGTGCTTTACATTCACCCACACATTCATACACCAGTGACAGAGGAAACCATTCAAGGCACCAGCCTGCACATCGGCGGCTGTGGCTCAGGAGGTCATCCGATGTGGAGGTCAGGAGCTCAGCAGGTCATCCAATGATCTGTGGGTTGGCGGTTCGAATCCCGGCTCTTCCTGTCTAGTGTCAACATGTCAAAGTGTCCTTGGGCAAGACACTGAACCCCAACTTGCTCCCGATGTGCTGGTTTGCCTTGCATGGTTTCTGCTGTAATCTATGTGACTGGGTGAATGTAATGCGCTATGTAAAGCGCCTTGGATACACGACTCTGGGGGAGTCCGGGTTTGAACTGGCATCCTTGTGGTTCCTATTCCTATCCGGCCACTCTACCCGTGAGACATCGTCACCACTAACCATTATTTGTAAGATAGCCTAAGTCAAGTCTTGAGTGTAAAATAATTTGCTTTAACTTTACTCTCTCCAGAGTTAATTATTATTAAACATCTGCAGTCAGTAGTTTTCAACCAGTGGTCCTTGAGGAGGTTCCAGGTGGCAGAGGCAAATACTTCTTTATAACTGTCATGAGTGACCCTCCGCTAGTTTATTTGGATCAATGTTTGCCTGTTATCGAATTGTGGACCAAATCTTATCCGACAACAAAATATTCTAAGTCTTGGGAGGGTCTGAGAGGCTAAATCTCATCAAATGGTGGTCCATGGCTCAAATGCAGAATAAATAATGGACCTTGATATGAAAAAATGTGAGTACAGGACTCAAATAGTGGTGTTCTATTGCGGACACATCCCCCACCCTTTATCAAGCTCTAAATGAAACATGATGGCATGAAATAACTAGGTGAAGTACAAAACATTTCACAATTTATTAGTCTCGTGCAAATTGATTTTGCAACATGAATATTTAAAGTATAAAATTACAATCACAGATACAAACGCCAACACCCATCAAATTGGTGTTTAGCACAATATTTCAAGTACATTTCAAGAGCTTTTCTCTGAACAATCCAAGTTTGTAGTAATGTAGGCAGTGAAACTGGAATAACGTTAAAAAGGTCAGCCTATTTAACAATCCTGTAGAACCTTTTCATACCACCCTCTCCTGGACAGAATGTTAATAAAAACACGGGAAGATAATTTCCTACTTAGATATATTTATAAAAAAAATAAAATAAAAATACAATGCATAATTAGATACATAAAGTAGCTAATCCAGAGTCCTTTGATTCTGTTGGCATAATTCATTTTCATAAAAGTGGCCTTCCATTTTGGTGTTGCAATGTAATCCTAGACCAGTCTGGGATTGTCTTGAACACAAGTTAATACATTCTTAAGAGTTATGATTGCAGATAAAAACATGACATGTTCATACTTACTTATCATAAATCTAAATGTACCGTAAGTCTGTTTTACTCTTGTTTATCAACATTAGCAAGGTGAACAAACCTATTACAGCACCAGTCATGATCATTTTTTTCGTATCAAGACATATAGTCACCAAGAGAATACAAATGTTCCAACCATTTTGTACCACTAATTGGGCAACTGCAGAATTCGGTGTATTCTAAAAGTGTGAACCTTGGGTTGTCTCTGTGGATCTTTGGCTATGTGCAGCGCAGGGGTCAGGCTTTGGGTGGAGATTTGCTGACCTGTTGGAATAATAAAGCAGTGTTATGCAAGGGTAACAAACAACAACATTAGATCACTAGGGCTAAATTAGTCTTTTCTTTGGCAAATTATAATTTGTTTGCCTATTTATTGATAGAGTAAGTGGAGATGGACAGGAAACAAGGAGAAAGTGGATGAGACTCGAACCAGCTGTAAGGCTGCATTAGATTAGATGCCTGGACTGCTCCACTGGCCCGGGCCAGGCAAACTGTCTTAGGAGTTGTTATACCGCAAAACTGTTCCTTAACTTTTTGACACCACATTCTTTTCACACAACACAAGGTGGAAAGTGGAGTGATGAGGAGGGTGGTTGGTGATGAAACATACCGTGTGTATGGACCTGGTGTGGGGGAACTGTTGGACATGTAGAGGTGAGAGGGCTCACTTTTCCTTCCCTCGTGGTCATCGTTGAGTCCGACAGCGATGACATTGTCCTGTGAAGAGCTTAGGCAACCCCGGGTGTTGAGATCCAAACTGGCAACCATCTCCCTCGACTCATCCAGCATTCGCTGCAGACAATACGTGGAGAAGGAATAATCACCCTGACAAAAGAAATGAGAGTCTCATTAACATGGCTATGAAACTGTGTAGTACACTGTTCCCTATTTATGGGAAAAGATTTTCCAGTTATCTATTTAACCACATGAAGCCTAGTATCAGTATTCATTATTTAACGTGTAAATCAGCTATTTTCGGCGAAGACATTTGGTGTACTGTGGAGGAAAAAACAGAACAGATACGCCATTTTACAGACTAAAAATCTTTTCCTAACATAAAGGGCTATCTAACATGAGCTGCTCTAGGAGTTTCTTACATCGTTGGAGGCTGCTGAGAAAACTCCCAGGTCACCACTGACTGCGTCTTGCTGATTGACTGTTGATAGAGAACCTTTATCATTTGCAGGCCCAGTCGTCTTCATCCTAGGAGAAGGAAATGACTGGTCCAAATATCCACACGTTGAATCACCTTGGCTGAGAGACAAAAAAATACTTTTTTAGGACCATCTCCACCCTCTCTCTTCCTCTCTCCATCACCACTTCCTCTCTATCTCCATTTCTCCTCCTTGCTCTCCATTCCGTCCTCCTCTCTCTTCCCCTCGCCATCTAAGTTTGTGTCCCATTAACAGAATGCGAACGAAAACAAAAGCATGGGTACAGTGGCTAGTGTCCCATCAGTGTATGTTCACTACCAACATAGTTTGCATCCATGGTCCCATCATCAATGCATGTCACCAACGAAACATTCAACACCGGCCATCTGCCTTGACGATGTCGGGTGGTCTAGAGCCTGGTCTAGGGCCTAGAGACAGGTTCTTCCCGTTAAAGCTGGTGTTCCCATGCCACTGTCACCAAATGCTTGCTCAGGGGGGACAAACATTGTGTCTCAATGTCAAGTGCCTTCATAAACTTGTGATTTGGCACCATAATAATAACATATTCAACAAATATCTTCCACATTTCATATTGACCTGCCATGTGATGATCGTCTTGTGTTCCTCTCCCTCAGGGCTTCACGTGTGCTGTCCAGGTTCAACTGCAACAGCTGCAGGTCATTCTGCTGATTCTCACACACCTCAAACATGCAAAACACATCATTTCTTAGATTTATTCATACTTGGTATCACGGCAGTGTCTCATGCCAAGAACAGTCGACCTACAAGCTAACAATACGTTGCAGGTATGACGCGTTGTTGTGAGCTTGTAGGTCGGCTAGTTTTGGCACGTGACAGAGCATAAATTAGGCATTACACGTTAATGTTGTGTGAGAAACAAACTGTTAAATTCTAATACCTAAAACTCAAACACCTGAACCTGGCCCGACATGCAAGTACCCTGCTCGCCCCTACTTGCCCAACGGGCAAGTGCCTGTCAGGGTTTAGTGTCAATCCCTACTTGAGTCGTGTCCAAAACACTGTGCTGTGGTTTTGTCATTATTGTACAGCTCAGGCCACGAGAGCCAAAGCAGAGGAATTCCAGCACACCCTCAGGTATGCTGCGAAACCAGATTGGTACCTCAGACAGCGCTGTGAAGGGGAAGAACGAGGAAACAAGTAACTCATACACTGTGATTGTGTGATGTACTGTAGAGGCTGGAGAGCTGTTTAACTAAAATATTCCACGTTAAGTGCATCTGTTAGTGCTCCTGGGCGATTGTTTTATTTTCTAGCATAGTTTTCAAAGTTATATAGGTGAAGACTTCATGCTGTGGAAGAGGTTTATTTAAAACATAATTTGTCGCTGTCGGGAAGAAACCACCTAACTCCATTTTATTTTTTTAATACGTTTGTGTGTTGGTTAAAAAAATATTGAACCAATGAAAAGTATTTAAAAGTGCTTTGGGCAAAACCTCCATTGGACTGTCAAACTCCACCACTTCTCCCCCTCTCATGCAAGTAATTGACAATATATAAAGTCACAATACCAACTTTGATGAGGCAGTATTGAATTTAATTTGTTCAGGTTTTCTGCCCTGAACAAATTATATATTTTTCATTTCCTGAACAATTAACACTTTGGAGTTGGGTGGTTTCTCCCGGCACGACATCAGAGATATGCTGATGATGAGAACGAGTACCTGTCTCAAGCAGTTCAGCTCAGACTCTGTGCGCTCCTGTTTAGAGCGAGCAAGTAGTAGCAGCTCATCCTTCCAGCTATCGCCCTCTCCTGGCGGAAGATATACCATCATTAACATGACTAATCACTGCTCAACAAGCAAGGAGAACTAGCTCATCTTGTTTACAGTGACAATGTCCTGGCTGGCATTCTAGCAGGTAGCATGATCCACACCCCATGATCGCAATCAAGAAAACCAAAGATAGTAAAAGACAAAGAACCATTATGTCATCCGTGATTTTGGCTCAGATCCAAGTTAAGGGCAGGCTATGTATGGAACGGTCTGATACGTCACATTTTAAGCATTCTTAACCTCACTGGGAGTGAAATTCAGAATAACGTGGATATGACTTTTAAACTGTGTTCATTCAAATAATTTTGCTTCTGACAGCAGTTTACAATGCTTAGAATGTGTTCTGTTACCTGTCCTTTCTACAAATGCCATTGCCTTCTAAATCAGTAGTTATCATTCAAACCGTTTTGTGCCAAGGACAACCAAAACGATATGAATTTGGTCACAGACCCCCAACTGAAAATGTTTTTCAGTTGGGGGCATGCATGTACACTCTGGGGGCATCAAAAATAAAATGTGTATGCTTGACAGAGTGTGATGCTTTACCTGACAAGGCCATCTCTCTACGCAGGAGCTGTGCCTCCTGTTTGAGACGGATTATCTCCTCTCTCTGGGCACTGCTCTGTGTTACATGCTGCTGTAGCTCTTCTAAAACCAAAGAACAACAGTACATCTAAAATAAAACTAAACTATAACTATACTAACTATAAATAAAACTGCTTCTTTGCAGATTTGACACGGTTGCTAAAGATATACAATTCCGTCTCCTCTCTTACTTTTTGACACTGTGTATGCCGTGAAATGCGACAAATATCACGAAGGAGTGCAGAGTGTATTAGGGATGCAATAAAATGATAATTAATAACCCCATCGGTCAATTAACTGGTTAATTGATAAGCGGTGTTAAAAACGAATCGGTTAATCTTATGATAAATGAGGAGGGATTAAGGGAGGGGCTCTGGTGAATTTAATTTTCAGAGGGAAAATTCTAACCCCACCTGTAATATTGCGTCCATAGACACATACAAGACAGAAATAAGTGCAAAAATCACTGCACTCCATGGGCTCGAATTTTGTCGCAACTTTCTAGATGCGCTATTAGCGCATCTAGCCTAAGGGAACGGGCGTGCCCCCCTTAACATTGTTATTTTGGTGACCATTCTAAATCCCTTAAACACCTCCGCGACACGTTCAATTATGCATAGGTGTGGTTTGGGCGTTTCAGCAATTCCACCAATCTCTGTGGCACATCCCATTGCCTTTAAGAGACCCCCTATCTATGCCCGTTATGCCAAGTGTTATATTGTTTCAGCCTTACCCGTGACCCGCTGCAGCCTGGTGCTGCGCTTTTCTTTTTACTCATGGCGCATGGAGCTCCAAGAACACGTCTTTTGTTTTAACCATATAACGGTGAGTTTACGTCCGTTTTTCACAATTCAAAGTGCTGCGTGAAATATCGATCTTTAATTTGCAATTACTTACAGGCGTGTAGGTTCTCTCTAGGAAACGTTATCAAGC
>OOFJ01083442.1:4062-16356 GCA_900323375.1 Benthosema glaciale
AATGAGGTGATAATTTGCACTAATTCTGAATCCAGAAAGCCGAGAGAGCCCACTTGTGAGAGTTGGAGAGACAGAGATGCCTTGTTTGTTTTTATTTCTGCATTATAATGTTTGTCTGAGTGAATTTTTGGGTTGTACAGGATACCGGTTCCTTCATTTCAAAGGCTCACTAATTTCAAATTATGTCAGATATTTAATAGTTTCCGCATAGATGGCACAATATTCAATTGCGTGAAAAAAGAATAAAAAAATAAAAAAAGTGTTGCCATTCTAGAGGAGAGTGGAACTGTAGAAGTATATCAGTCACATAAACACCTCTCGGGTCTGCTGGTTGGTTGTGTCTATATATGATATACATCATGAACACTTAAACTTGATAAAGCACTCCTTTTTTTAACCTTTATTTAACCAATAAAAAGTAAAACACATCTAGACAAAGTCTCTTTTTCAAGTGGGAACTGGCCAAGACACATTAAAGACCGTTCCATTTGTTTATTTTATACTGAAATGCTAGACCCATACTACTACAGCATCATCTAGGCCAAATCCTGAAAATAAGTCAATTTAATTTAATTCACCCAGCTGTTGTCTTGTCTGCTGTAATGGAGCTGTTTTGGTAATGCTGCATGCCGGTAATAAGTAGGAGGCAGAGCAGTGAACACAAAGCCCCTTCAGACAGCTTGGGTTGTTAGGTACGACATTTCCACTGGCAGCATACTTCAAAAGAAGTTGAATCTTTCTGCCAAAACAAGTTCTCTGCGGACAAAAAAGTTTTGTACTCTATTCTGAATGTTAGAATCTGCCCAAGTGCCCATTATACTGTAGTGCTGGGACAATTATTTTGCCACGTGGATCTCAACTCTGTTGTTTTCATTAGGCTACATTCTGACACGTGTTGACATTCTATTTGTCTTGGAGGATTTGTGGTTTCTGGTGATAGAATAGTCTAAAATACTAATTTTTGTTTTGTGTGTCTTTGTGTTCTTCTTGTGTTAGGGGTGGTACATATGGACAGATATACTGTAGGGCAAAATGTAGAAATGCAAAATAGGATATATTTGATCAAATTCTAAGGATGTTTTTGATTAAACAAACGCTGTTCAACTGCAAATGGGAAACAAATGTTCAATAGTTTCTTTTGAAGATTGAATTGATTTCTATAATCTCCGTTCCTAAGGGTTTAGCATGATTGCTTCTTTTCTTATAGTGCAATCTCCTTCTCTTTAGTTTTTGCTTTTCATCTCCCGAAAAGGAATCGGAATAATTTATCGCACAGTCATGCCTGTGTACAGGGAGTAGAGGAGAGGGCTCAGCAGCACACATCCTTATGGTGCCCCAGCGCTGAGAGTCCGGGTGTTTGATGTGATACTGCACATTCTCACCACATGGCATCAGTTCGACAGGAAGTCTAGTATCCAGTCGCACATACTTGGTGTGTTGCTCTAGGTCTCTGAGCTTTGTGTCAAGACTTGCTGGGACAATGGTGTCGAAAGCTGAGTTGTAGTTCTAAGGAAAAAAACATCCTTAAGGGAATATGTTGTACTGGCGTGAACAAAACATACGCTTGATCATCCTTGAAACAATTATTTGGTTCAGAAAGCCTGTAAAATACATTTCTGTAAGATCTCTGCAGTGTTCAGACTAAACATTGCAACAATGATTGTACAAGACCTCTTGCACACTGCAACCTGTGAGCTTCATACATATTGATTTCCCTGTCTTGAAAAAAAGGTTTTTGTTTATGTTTGGCAATTAAAGCTCAAATATGAGCTTGCGGCTCAAAGGTCCCTGGTGTTTACAGTCTGGGGAACTTGACATTTACAGTAGAGTGATGTATTATGTTCAAGATTCTTCCTCAGCTCTTCAGCTGTCTCGCTCCACGGCCACCAGTCAAGGACTTTTACTGTACTCTTGTGGATTGAACCACAGTCTTGATCTCACCCATCGTTTCATCCTGTGTCCATTCACTATTGAGGAATAAAAATGTGCATTCACGGCACGCTTTTGCTTTGAAAATGCAGCCATTTATTCATCAAATATGAATGTTCGGATAAAAAAATAAAATAAAAACATAGATAATCGAAAGCTTTAACGCAATGTAACATTAGATTAACTGGACATTAATTATTTATCAAAATAGCTGGTGATTGTTTAAATCATCGTAGCATTCTAGTTGCATGAACTCAATCTGATATGTTAAAATGTCACTACTGCCCTCTATTATTACATTGTCTGTGATGTCCTGATGTCTAATGACCAAAATGTTGATATAATAGGATTCCAGACAGTGTGCGGGACTTTTTCTTAGATTTTATTTTCGGAGACCCCCTTTTGAACATTTGCATATTTGTCCTATGCACCTGTCACCAACCTTTTGAGGTGTGCATCAGCCTTCTTCTGAAAACTACTGTCCTGACTCCTCTATAATATGAAGCTCTTTATGAAAGTATTTCTTCGGTTCTAAAATCACCAGGGAGATCCTTATGGCTGTGACAATAACCACATCACCACAACACCGCAGTTATATACACTAGGTTTGAGTTATTAACATCATAAACGCAATTGATTTATTTATGTATTTTTTCTGGTGAAAGTTACAGTACAGGAGTGCATGTGTAATGTGAAATGTAAGCTTATTATATACACAATGATCATTTTCTAGTAGTTAATGTTACTGAATGTCTGTCTTTCATCCTATGTTCAAGGGCTTCCTGAGAGACAAACCTGCGTTGCCACAAGGGGGAGGGGAAGCCCATTAGCAACCAAATGTTATGTCGCCTATTGGACACATTTTGGCTGTGAGCCAGGCAAGAGACAGCTGGTGAATTAGGACGAGGCAATATGCTGCATTTATGTTAGGAGAAAATAGTGTGACGAAGTCCTGGATGTATTAGAAGCACGTTTATACTTACATACAGTACATACATACGTCACAGCCCTACTTGATCTGTCCTCAGTCACTCATTCATCGTGATAAATATTGCATGATTCATGATCTATAATTCCACATGTTGCCCAACTCTCCGCTACCGTCGTCTCTTTGTGGATCTGCCTTATGAGTTATGACCCACAACAATGTTACTTCATCCTCCTCTCACCTCCGTCTGTGTCCTCTATTCACCCGGAAATTGCTTTACTAGATTTCCATCTCCAATTTTCTCATTCTATTTTTCCCCCCCTCTTGTTCTGTACTTCTTCAATGAGGTGCCGTCTGCTTACTGCATGCCTTGCGAGTGTACTCGACTCTCCCATTGTACCTGTCTACTTAACAGCTATGCTGTACTGCTGTACGGTCATCAGCTATGCTGATAGAAGTAGAGGATGGATGCCAGAGGTGAGGGGTTGCTACATTACAGTACAGCAGGAGTCATGTCTGTCAAGATGCTTGAAGCTTCTTAACCAAAACTAATTTGACTACTAATCGGTCTTGTCTGGGGCCCATGACCCACCTTTTTTGCCACAGATTTTACTAGCCTAGGATGTCTCAGGATAGAAGACGGGTATAAGCAATTATAATTGGGATGGGCTTAACGTTCTCAGTCCTGGGAACGAATTTCAGTCCTGAGGATTTCATAGGGGTCATTTAATGAGATCAGTCTAGGGATTTATTTTGCTTTAAGCTCTGCAATGCGCCTCAATACCCGCATATCTGACCAAATCACCAAATACCTCCAAAATGTGAGCGACACCCACACAACCACAATACTAGAGGGAGCGTCAACAACACCCAACTATAGAACAAACTTGGGTAAATTCTCCTTCTACAGCACTGCCACCCAAGTATGGAATGCCCTGACACCATCCCTTAAAAAATGTGGTTCACTGGCTTCCTTTAAAACAGGCCTGAAAATCCACTTGTCAGGAGACCAAAGGGGGAGGTAAATTATCACTTCTCCCTTGGAAAGGTGACCCCCCTCCCTCTTTATCCCCACCCCCCCTTTTACTACTACTCTGTAGTGTATTATATATACAGTATGTTGGGGAAGGGAAAACCGATATTTGTACATTTATGAATCAACTCTTTTCAAGAAATATTCTATACCCCAGGGGTATAGAATATTTCTTATGTATCCCTCTCACTTCACGATATAGGGGCCCTATATCGTGAAGTGAGAGGGATACAAAGTTCCAAATGGGTGTAGAAAGAAAGCGTAGGGAAACGTTATAATTTACTTAAACCATTTGACTATCTTGTATACTTGTTTGTTGTTTTGTTTACTGTGAAGATTTGTTAATATTCATCTGTAAAAGTACTGTATGTAATAGAACAAAAATAACTGTATTGTACAGTATACCCTGCCCTGCATAAGAACACCGTAACCTACATGCTGAATAATAAAAAATAAAAATAAAAACGAAACAAAAAAACGTGAAAATGAAAGGATTGAAGCAAATCGCCAAAGCATAAATTGGCCTGAAAGATTAGTGCGGTTATTGTGCTGCTCATCATTTATTTAGCTTTGCTCAAAGTTGCGGGCTTTCGCCAGCTCGCTGACTCCAGCTCAGCCTTTGTGGGCCATTAATAAGCTTAACATAATCAAATTTGTTCAATTACAAAAGCCCCAAACACACCACAGTGTGCAGGAATATAAATGAATATTTGTTACCGCTAAGCAAACAGTGCTGCGGGCTGACTGAAGGGAAATGATTCATTTTCAGTTGTTCTTAGAACAGGAGAATAAATGTTTGTGAATGTGCACATCTAGCCGCTGGGCTGCTCGAGTCATTATACTTTATTGGGATTGCAGATCTTTCATTAATAATTAGTAATTTGCAAACCATTTCTCTTCAAATGGGGAATGCATAACTAATTTTGTATCGCGTGTGTGCATATACTTGCACTTGCATGCTGTGTTATTGACTGAGCATGCCAAAAGTGCAGTCGGCTATGCTCTGCACTTTTGGCAAACTCCTGAGAGAAAGGTTATCAAAGGCAATCAACGGAACGGAAACCTAAAAGGATAGCTTTTAGGTTTGCGTTCATGGCTGAAACATGCAAAGATGACACTGATGGCTGTGGCAGTTTCATGCCAATAGTGATTGTAATTCTTACTGAGCCAACCCTGCTTTTCACCCAAAATAGATTTTTACATGTCAGAGAGCCAGACAGCATGCTGCCAGCACTTTAAATAAAAAGACGGAGGTGTAATTTCGTCACAGGATGAAGGTCGGGACATTAAATCCACTGATCGCCTAGGTATAGGTGTTTGTCTTCGAATGGTCCGTCAGTCTCTGGAGGATCGGAAGTTACGGCGGAGAGAGATGAGAGGCTGGCATTGAGGATGATGGCACGTCCTTGACACTTGACGTGAAGGCATAAGCAAAGGAGAGAGGTACAGAAAGAGATGGAGAAAGTGAGAGCAAGAGAGATCACAGATAGACAAGCTGGGATAATTTGACCACGCTCTTTGGTCTGATGAGTACTAGCCCAGACTCTGTAATGGATAAATGGAGCAGAGCGGTCTGTTATCAAGGATAATCAAGCATTCAACCAAGCCATGTAATAAATTACAATAATTGATACAAGGATAAGTCATAGAATAATATAAATAGTGGCTACCTCAGAGCTGATCAAATGACGGGTTTATGTAGGATACCAATACTAGCTATTTTTGTAGATACGAATAACGATTCATCAAGCATAATGCCACGGAGCGGTGGTGTTGTTAAAAATATGTAAATTAAGGCCAAGACATAATTGTTTTTTATTTTTATTTTAATGTTGAGTGATGATGATTTATTGGAACGAAACCAAATGGACAGCTTACCAAGTTCTACATTTAAGACATTTATAATGGTGTCAGGATCTTTATGAGAGTCGAGAGGACGCTTGTGTCATCTGCAAATAATATTTTAGACAGTTTATCATTTAGACATTTGGAAGGGTGTGTGTGTGTGCATGTGATAAACCTGCCATCTTCCACTTGCACCTCTTCATTCCGCCAGTGCTTTCACTCATCTCAGGTTATGTGAAGTGATGACGCACAATTATCAGACAAATAACTCGTCTACTCCTCTGAGATATTTTTTTTTCTATTGAGAACCTTTCGTTTCTTTGAGCCTCCGAAAAATATAAGAAATTAAACAAAGATTGCAAAATGCATAGCAGTGTAGCATTACGTGTTTGCTTATGTAGAAATGTGTTGGTCTAGGCCGGGCTATGCTTTTGTCGATCGGACTCGACAATGGTTTGTGTGCATGCATACAGTATGTGATGTGCATGCAGTTTTTACCCCCACAGGGAGACTCGTTTAGGCTATCTTTCTGTGTACAAATTAATGTAGAGGGGGTATAGGATTTGTGGATTGGCTATGCATGCAGAGCCCGCCAGAGATTTTTATAAGCTCTTTGAGGAAACCTTGCAGAACAGCGTTGATTGTGGTAATGTTGACATGATGCAGTATTAACGCTAGGGAACCCAAACGCTTCCCTCTGCTAGATAGAAGATAGAGGTGTTGAATTTACGGCTGCTGCTAAAGCAGAATGCTGGTCAATCCAGCACTGGTTAGTGTATGTGCTTCTGTGCTTCTTATGGTTGCCAGGGTCATTTTATGTGCAGAAATAACACCTCCCCCTCCAAAAACAACAACCATACATCTGTTTCAAACTAATCATGCATTCTGAGGTGATGAAAGAAAGCCCTCGCTAGCTCAACACGCTGCAATAGGTTCATGTAATCATTCTTTCTATTTTTTTGTTTCCTCTCCTTGTCTTTCTGATTCATCTTTACTCTCACTTCTGCACAGATCCACGCAGAAATATGCATGCACTTCGCACACACGAACGCATACAGACTCTTATAGCCATCTCTGCATGCATACGCACTCAATACATAAATAAGAAGACTTTGCACGTTCGCATAATGTATTAATGCATGGCTGGGTTTTTTCACTTCTTGCTGTTGGTTTAGCAAGTGGGGAAAATCCTTATTCTCCATATTAATCACAGTAATAGTTATAGATAGATAGATTATTTTTGTGTCATGCACTAGAGGTGCCCAGCCCACACCGACTTATAGAATAGGACACATCATCGCCTAACATTCCTACAAAAGTAATCAGCGAATGTTACTTTATTTTCTCATAATAGAGCTCTCATTGGGCCTGTATATAGACCTGAGGATGCAATCTGTGTCGCGTCATAGCTTTTAACCACTTTAACCATTATTATAAAAGGTAGGTAATTATGGTAATAATTATTATTAATCGTTAATCCTGAAAACGTAATACAAAAAAAAAAAAAATAACAAAACATAATCGTTGGCATCCTTGACATAAAATAGTTTGAGAACCACAGACACAAACACATGTTTTTTTTTTTCTCCAGAAAACTGTCATGATGTAGAAGACATTTCTGTAGAATCAAGTCTCCATGGATTAAAATTGAACCCATGTTACTTGAGCTCTACTGAGCTTGATGAACACATGCAACACTGAACCCAACAACCCAAACCAGAGGGAAAACAAATAAAAAAACAAATCAGTTATTGCCAGAAAGCTCTGTGACTTGAGCTGCTGCCCATGTAATATGTGCAGAGAGAGACATCCATCACATAGTGTTTAAGGTCATGTGTTGCATTTAATCAACCTGTCTTGCCAGACACTGATACATACAGACTGGCTTCATCAATGACTGCGGGCAGGGCACACACACGCACACGCACACGCACATGCACGCGTCACACACACACTGACTGACAAAAAAAAAAGGTTTTCTAGCCAACAAAAATGTAAGGTGTGAGTAGTATTAGCCACTGCTAGGCCAACAGGGATAGAGGGTCAGTTTAATTTAATTTATTTATTAGTCACACATGATATCGCAGTGAAATTTGTTCTCTGCGTTTGACCCATCTCTTGCGCCGAGCGTGCGCCGCGCTCGGTAATCATTAAACTGATTGGACCCCCCCTGATCCAACCCTTTGATGCTGAGTGCCAAGCAGGGAGGCTTTGGGTCCCATTTTACAGTCTTTGGTGTGGCCCGGCCGGGGATCAAACTCCCGACCTCCCAGTTTCAGGGTGGACACTCTAACCACAAGGCCACTGCTCTGGTTGGAAAAGAATAAAGGCTGGTGGTATGTCCTGGGCTGGCTACAGAAGTGCAGGATGATCGAGGTCTCTGTGCTAAGGCTGTAAAGGCTAGGGGTGGGTTCAATTAATCGATAATATATGGCAAATTGGCAATAATTGTATTGTATTCCTTGCATCTTCATATTGTGTTGGCAATATCCACCACTGATAGAGGCTAGCAAATAGGATTTGGAATTATGAGAGAAAGGTGACTGGAGTTAAAAGACATAGAGGCCATTGGTTAATGTTATGTATGCTCAAGGACAACTACATGAAAATACTTTTAGCTGCAGGGTCCCCTGGGAGACAAACTTAAAACGTATTATATCAAATTAGTGGCTGGCAGGATAAGGCAAGACTGGAACGTTTTAGTGGCAGAAGAGCTTTGTACCTACAAAGCTCTTCTGTTCAGTGATTGTGACATATATTATGTCCAACGTAAAGACCATGTTAACTGCTTGTCCTTTTTTAATCTGTTGAATGTTGTATTTGGAATGTAATAGGCAGTCAACAGTCCAACTATAACTGTACTAAAATATAAAGGCAAATTTACAGGTGTATACCACATTTGTATACTGCCTTACAAATTCCACTGAATATATTCGGGGCCTGTATCTTATAAAATAGTGGTGTAGTTACGATATACTATATGATGATCTGGAATGGAAAGAGGAAGGTGGTTAATAAGTGGTACACACAAATCATGGTCTCAAGGCCACAGTTCCAATTCCAACCCACATCTCATTCCACGGTTTTAATTTAATTTTTTTCCCCCCAATAAAGTTGTTTTTATTTGTTTTCTCTTGTTCCCCTTGGAAAGCATATCTTTAGGTACTCAGAGATTATATTATTATTACAAACGTAGGCCTACTAAGCCTAGTTGTTTTATTGCTTATGATTATACAGTCACTATTCATTGATTCACTGTATCCAAATAATAATGATGATGATGATTAGGGTGACCAGAATAGATCATTCATTTGAGGGACAGACGTATTGCATGTGTGGGACAAGTGGGGAAACGGGACGAATTTCAATTACAGCAAAAATAGCCGATCTACAAGCTGATAGCCGATCAGCTATTTTTGATACGACAGTACTAGAGTACTGTAGGCTTTAACCTATAGGGGAATATTTATCATGCTATTTTAACAGACTTAAAAACACAGCAAGGAAAGGAGACAATAAGAGAGCTTTACATCAGAACACCAACTATTAGGGGACTAACTAATAGGGCATTTGAACACTGATGCCTGTCAGTCACAATGTGGTACAGACAGGGTCTCAATATGATCACTGATGCCTGTCAGTCACAATGTGGGACAGACATGTTCTCAATATGAACACTGATGCCTGTCGGTTACAATGTGGGACAGGCTTAGTTCTCACTGTTCTTTTCTCAGGTCAAATATTGATATGTGATTAAAATGTGATAATCACAAACCCTCCAATTAATTAGATAATGTTTTTAATCATGTCCCAACCCTATTCTTTATAGATCTTTAATGTTTAATGTGTTAAATCACAGCATATCGCATTGAATCGCATCGAATCGTCTCAAATTCTACAAAATTCCACAAAATTGAAGTCGCATCGAATTCCACCGAATCGTATCGGAATCGTATTGTTCTGCTACAAAATGTATCGTTTCTGCATCGTAGCCCATGCGTATTGATACGTATCGAATCGGTTGTAAGGGATAGATGCACACCCCTAACACAAATGTGTGTAGCGAACGCAGTGTATTTGAAGTCCCTCTATAATTCTCCCTTTGGCGCCATCTGGTGGCCAGTTGGTGTCAGCGCAGTGTGACACACACACAGACAGACAGACATGTTCTGCCTGGCTTCCATAGTAAGGGCTCACTGCGTTCGCAATTACATTGCATCAACTGTTTTGGATATACAAGGTTTCGACTTGACCGCGACAATATAGTAGATCTCCAAATCCATATAATATAACTACAAGGTTTCTGCCTGACAGTGGCAGCACGTTCAAAATAAAAGTCTCTGTGTTTAACTACACCACCACATATTGTCTTCAAGAGACCACCAAAATCTGAGAAACCAGCTGGTGAGAGACCACCTTACACCACTGACCAAACTCCATTCCTTACAGACTATTCCTCAGGGGAACTAACTGCACACAATGCCATTTTACATATAAAGGCTCTATTTTTAAACCTTCCACATACAGGAAAACCTTTCAACGTCAAGGGTGTCATAACATGTAACACCATAATGTGCTCATTTGCTCAAACGCTCCTGTGGCCTGGCCTACATACTGTAGCACAAACTAGCAGACCACTTTAAACAAGAATCTCAGCACGGATCATTGTTGCATAACAATGATGGCCTATTAGGCCTGATTTACACTGGCAGCCAAATCTAGCCTGAATCAGATCTGAGCCACTTAAGGATTGAAATCCGATTGGTTTAAATGGTCACATGACTAATTTAAACCAATCAGATTTCAATCCTGAAGTGACTCAGATCTGATTCAGGCTAGATTTGGCTGCCAGTGTAAATCAGGCCTTAGAAGTCCAGTGGAAGTACATTTCACTCAAATGTGTCTTAACTGGTCATGGAGATGTGATAAACTCATTGATACTCAAAAGAGATTAAGTCTAGACTAAATGAGGAGTTGGATAAATGAGGAAAGTGACACATGACCTTTCTTTTAGTGACTCTTGTGTCTCTTGGCTTCAAGCCGCCAGAACTGCGGTAGAACAGTGAAGCTACCGTCGCCTGTTCAAAAATGGTCTGTGATAGCAACACTTCCACATTTAACAACCTTGTCGTCATGACCCACGGCACCGCAGGTTTGCATAATTACCCTTTGATAGCCAGACCCACGGCGCCGAAGGTTTATAGCTTTATATCAAAATCAACCGACAGAAGCCAAGCACATATTACCATTATATTACCGTTTCTGGCGAAAGATAAACAACATCGCCATCTGCTAGACTACAATGTGCTTTCGGTCTCATCTCTGTGAAGCGTGTTCACCTTTAGCAAAGACCCGCCCTCTCCCACTTAGACACTCCCACTTGGACACTTTCCAGCCGGCTCATTCATTTCAATGTAAATATCATGGATTGTACACATTAAATGCTGGTTCATTTTTGGAACCAGACCTTCAAAATCTGTTCTAAATCCATCAACAAGGCCTGCCATTGAAAATTATATGAGTGACATGTATTTTTTAAAACTATGTTTTATCATATAGGAAAACTATTGGTGGAGAGGTTTGTCTATCACATGTTATGCTTAGCTGTGATTGGGCCATAGCAGTTTGGGGAGGGGCTTTGCTATAGGTCAATGTCACGCACGGCGCTGTAGTAACTAGACGTGAACAGCAGGGGGCGACTCCAAGAGTGTTAAAATGCTACTGTAATGCTTCTATAATCTGATACCCTAGCTATTGGCCTCGATATTGAGGCCAACCACGGAGTAGAGGTACATCTGGATGCTTCAAACGCTGAAATTCCTGGAAATATTTTTGAGGGGCACTAGCCCCTCCTAATTTCAGCTATTTGTGTAGATTTTCATCTTACACAAACCATTCAATTCCCATTGACAATGAATGGAGGATTTACGTCATCTGGACGAGCAAATCTACATGTTAGGCCATGATGATGTACGATGATAAGAGCGTCCCTCACTTCTCATGTGAGGGGATTTTATTTTAATTAGGAAAACATTTCCTGGGCCTGGAAAAGGTTTGGAATTAATGCAAATACAAAAATGTTTTAATCTCTTTTAGTACGTAACGAAACACAAACAAAGTTGATTCAGACACTATAGAGCATCACCATAACTCATGCAGCTTTTGTTTTCCATAAAAATGTTCTTCCTGTTGATTTTACAATTTGCAGATTGGTATTTGGGGTGAAGTCAACCCTCAACGCCTTCTTACAGATATAGTCAGGGTTTTCTTTCTAATAAAATGGACAAATCAACAGGAAGGTAACATTTTTATGGAAAACAAAAGCTGCATGAGTTATGGTGATGCTCTATAGCGTCTGAATCAACTTTGTTTGTGTTTCGTTACGTACTAAAAGAGTGACTTTGAGAGCCGTTTTAGTGTGCAATGCAAGTCAATGAGGAGCATATTTTGAACTAATTCTTTCTAATCACTGGAACATTTCTTTTAAATTTCTGGTCCACATTTGGAATTACATCACGGCAAGGTAACTGCACAAAAAGAAAAAAAAAAAAAAGTGGTC
>OOFJ01083490.1:10375-24938 GCA_900323375.1 Benthosema glaciale
ACCCCCGAAATCTGGTTAGTGTGAAATTTGTGGTCATTTATTGCGCTCTGCTCGTCTCCAGTATAGTGCTGTACAACTAAATCTGGTAATTTATCTGGTATTGTCTGAAGGAGGTGCTGCTAAGAAAGGCCACAGGGTCTTCAAAATCAATAGGATTCATCCTGCATCTGTCAACATTATGAGATATACAGTATTATGTGCAAATTTGACATTTTGGCCTGTGGGAGTGGGTGCCACCACCTTGGGCCAAAATCAGTAGGGTTCATTATCTGCAGTGTGAACTGTGAAGGTTCACAGCTAAAGATCATCTTAATTAGGAGTAAACTATGAGAAAGTAGACATTTTGGGCAACAGCGATGCTAGTGGAAGGAGTTCAAAGTTCAAAGACCAGCTCAGTGGCCTTGTGGTTAGAGTGTCCGCCCTGAAACTGGGAGGTCAGGGTTCGATCCCCAGCCGGGACATACCAAAGACTGTAAAAATGGGACCCAATGCCTCCCTGCTTGGCACTCAGCATCAAGGGTTGGATTGGGGGTAAGTCCCTGCAACATACTAGCGCCATGTCCAGGGGGTGTACTTGTACATCAAGCTGCCTCACGCTACAGAAACAGGAGATAGGCTCCTGCCCTGTGGGCCTCATGGCTCAACAATCTGCTGCTAACAGGGTTAAAAGACTATCTAGAAAAGCATGTTCTCTGTTTATAGCCAAAACTGTATTCTATATATCTCTGCGATTTGATCAAACCTAAATTCTATTTTCGTTATAAATAGAGCATGTGATTCAGTGTGTGTTACAATCAAAGAGCTTTTCCATGATGAGATATTTTGGCTTGCAACATGGAATCTACATCTTCAAAGGCAACAAACCTGGATGGAAAATATTACCAAGCAAACAGGTCCTCTCAGCTGAAACAAAACTGCAAATATCACAACCTTACTGTGAGAGGAATAATAACAACGGGTTGTGGAATTGGCAAGGCTCTTTGCCATGAAGTCCAAGAGAATTTATGAATTTCTATTTCCAACACATTATTTGCCAAGTGAAAAAAACTTATGGGAGCTTCTGTGCAGTTTTGACACCAAAATATCTGAACAGATGGCACCCACTCCAAATGAATTATATTTCTCCTGGAAAACAAAATCTAATCAAAAGTTCAAAACAAAAGTTCCCAGCATGTTTAATCTATATGAGGGGTTTACTAAAGGTGCAGGGGAGGTGTATAAAAGTGTTATTGGTAAGGCAGGAATGACTCGAAGGAAGATATAGACATGATTCAAGATTCAGGGATTTTTAAATCCAAACATACTTCAGAGAGAGCACAAGCTTAGGAGTGAAGGGGACAAAAGTTGGGGTGGGGTACAGCGGAAACACAACAAATATGGCGGGTTATTACTGTTGGTATGTATGGGACAGGACATGCTCACAGGAAAGCCTGAGTAAACTTTGCTCCGGGGGAAGTGTGCTCCCCTTGTCCTGCAGATAATTCCAGGTTTCATTTCCCCAGCAGGATGACAATTCAGCAAAGGCCAGAAAGTCTCGGACCATCACAAATCACTGCACTAAAACAATGGGATCTCTGCCAACGTCTGAACCAAAAAAAACTTTCAGTTGGCACGCTAAAAAAGCAGTGGTTCTCAAACATTTTCATGCCAAGGACCGCCAAATTGATACTGTATGTATTTGACCGTGGACCAAGTCTGAAAATATGTTATGCCAGGGCCCAAATAAGAGAAGCATACTAGTGTTGTTAAATCATTTCAATTTTGTTTTGAATAGCAGATTCAATGAGCAACAAAGTAGAAAATAACAGCATTGCAATGATTAAACTGTGCAACATTTTGCTGAGGACCCCTGATCCTACTTTGAGAACCACTGGTACTTCTCTAAAGATATCTTGTGATGAAACAATGAATCACTTGGCCAGCTTTCCTCCACCCTTCTTTAGGGTATGGTGAAGTGTTGCACGTTGACAGAGGAGATCATGCAGCCAGGGCAGGAAATGAACAAAGATGACAAGATACAAAACTAAGATACGGGTGTTAGCGACAAGTCAGGTAGCTACAGTGTATCTACTAAAAATGAACAGTGCTAGAGTAAAGAGAAAACGGGAGGCTGCAGATGATAGAGGAAAGAAAAGAGGTGTGAGTGAGTGTGTGTGTGTGTGTGTGTGTGTGTGTGCGTGCGTGCGTGCGTGCGTGCACTAAGTGCATGCTTGGGCATGTGAATGCGTGTGTACCACTAGTGCACGCGCAGCAAAGAGAATGAGTTGTTATGTCTGATGGCACAGTTGCTGACATGCTAACACAGAACAGAGCGGTGTTGCTCTCACAGGAGTTTTATCTCCTACCTCTCCAGTGGGCCTCTTCAGTGCAGCATGAGAAAGGGCCAAAGGAGGAGGAGGGGCTCATGTGCTGACATGAGAGCTGAGCACTTCTCTAAGCAGGTCAACTCCGAGACAAACTGAGACATATTTTGGCAGTGGCTTCAAAAGTTACCTGTTTGCCAACCTTTTGCTGTGGCACGGTTATACTGTACTGTTACTGTACACCTACTGTACCGATATTCTGTGTCAGCAGCACAGAGTGCCGTCACGAGGTGAGGCGCCAGCTATACTCACAATTCTTGCAGGCTATTTTCCAGCATCATGTGCCGCACAAATTAGGTTTTGAGATATAATACCCTGAAATGGTAGGGGGAGAAATGGTCATCTCAACTGAACAAAACTGAACTGACTGTCGTGGGCAGCCCAAGAGGCTGAGGCACATCGGTAAAAGGACCATCTGCTGCTACATGCCTTGCCCATTTTAGGAACAAAGGAAGACAAGTATAAGTTATTAGTGCTTTTCTTTATGTCTTTTCCACTGAGGAATGAAACCAAATGAATAACTGCTCCAAGCCTAAGGACATCAAGGGTAGGCTATACTGTATAGCCTACTATGGAACAAAAAGGAAGCTACTCTGTTTGGCTTCGGCAGGTACAGGCTTGTCTCACATGAAATAGAAGCACACAGCTAAATCTGGTATATGCTTTTGCCTGTGAACGTGTAATATGTGAGTTAAGGCAACACCCCGGCTTTGACTGTGTAGAGGCCTCTGCACTACTACTGTGGTCAGTGGCGGGGATAGTAATTTATCCTCAGTCCAGATAAGAAACATTGAGGGGTATTTGTTATGGGATAGCAGCAGGGTCAAACTCTGTGTTAAAGCCCCAGAAGAAAAACTAACGTGCACTCTCAAAATCCATTCTGTCACGCACAAAAAAGCCTTGTTGAAAATGAGGGCAGCAACCCCTGTTAAGCGGATCTGTAGAAGGTGGGAAAAACCATAGTACAAGAGCAAGACAATGCATGAGCTCTTCTGAGAAATAAGTAGAACACCCAAGGGCCTTCACATCAACGCCACTAGAACAGACAATGGGAGGATTCAATAAAGCACAGACGTCAATAAAGTGCTTTCAAAGCGAGAGTGCAATAGCGTTAACTTAGCATTTGAATGAATCGCAAATAAGTGCAAGTTAGAGAGCAAGCTTTGAACTGGAATAGAAAAAGTTTCACATCCATCAGCTTGCTGAAGGCTGTACAAACTCTATAGCATAGAGTCTGACTCTATGCTAGTCTGCTGAAGTATGTTTCATCAGTCCCACCAAATCAAATTCAAAATGTAAAGGTTGCTGTTTCCCTACACTATCAGAATGTACACTGGGCACTGCAGTGAATAAAGGCCCTATAGGTGATTTTCAGCTTAAATACTTTTAATGGAAAGATAAGGAAGTCTTATCAATAACTTTTTCCTATAGTAGGGAATGGGATTTGTCTTTGTTAACATACAAGTCTTCAGTAATGTCATTAACGTGTGGCTATGTCTGCCAAGACTGGTGCTGAGGGGAGGGTCTGACTAGTTTTCAGTAAAAGACTGGTGCTGAGGGGAGGGTCTGACTAGTTTTCAGTAAAAGACTGGTGCTGAGGGGAAGGTCTGACTAGTTTTCAGTAAAAGACTGGTGGTGAGGGGAGGGTCTGACTAGTTTTCAGTAAAAGACTGGTGCTGAGGGGAAGGTCTGACTAGTTTTCAGTAAAAGACTGGTGCTGAGGGGAGGGTCTGACTATAGTTTTCAGTAAAAGACTGGTGCTGAGGGGAAGGTCTGACTAGTTTTCAGTAAAAGACTGGTGCTGAGGGGTGGGTCTGACTAGTTTTCAGTAAAAGACTGGTGCTGAGGGGTGGATCTGACTAGTTTTCAGTAAAAGACTGGTGCTGAGGGGTGGGTCTGACTAGTGGCTACTTGGTTGCAGGCTGGAACGGACAGAGGGCATTGTCCTCAAGACAATCTGTGACCTCTCCATGAACTTATGACTTGGTTTATGACACCTCTAGCTCCATAAAACAGTAAAGAGAGGGAATATATTGGGCTAGTCAAGAAGTATATTAATGTATGCACATATGTGTAGTTTGTATGATTATCGCCTCTTGTGCCTTAATTTGATCCATGAAGTAAAAGTAATAATGCGTCTAAAATCTACAAGATTTATCTTCCTTTTAAATGTAAGTACAGTATGCCTTCTATATTGATATATGGATGTATACTGCACATCCTATTGATCTGAAGCTATCTGAATATTTAATTGCTCCTAAGGTTTTCTTTTTTCTGCTAACACTAACGAAGTATAGACGTATAGTGTATACTATAGCAATTTCTATAATTGATGCTAAAGTACCACCCGTACATCTCTGTGTGTGTGTGTGTGTGTGTGTGTGTGTGTGTGTGTGTGTGTGTGTGTGTGTGTGTGTGTGTGTGTGTGTGCGCGTGTGTGTGGGTGTGTGTGTGTTACACATCACACAGATGTCATTAGAAGTATGCAAATAGCCAACCTCCTCCCCTGACCTTCAAACATTCATACTCGCATCCATTACTCAAATTGAAGGAACAGAATCATTATATCCAAAAATAAAAATAAGAAAATAAATGTTGCATATGCATATGAATGTAGAATTGTCACATGAAAGTAAGAAAATGTAAAAGTACCACAGGACAGACAAAGAGTTTAAGCTTTGAAACTACTGTAGGCTTTGGTCAGACAAAGAGTTTAAGCTTTGAAACTACTGTAGGCTTTGGTCAAGTTACAAGTATCATAGGAACAGAGTGGGTTGCTCAAATGCTGCCCAGAGAGGTGCAGGGTTCAAGGAAATCGAATACAGTACACTATATACTCTCTAGAGGAAGTGGAAGTGAAAATAGCTGGTCTCTAGTCGCAGTAGGCAGCACCAGGAATATGTGTGCTCATGTTAGCACATGTATGGCACCTCTGCAGTACCAGCTGAGCTGCAGCTGTGTTTGGAGTCTGCCCTCAGTCGGACATGGAAGCAACGTACATGAAAGCAGAGCGATCCCACAACCACAGAAGACACTGCATTGTGAGGAGACATCTGAGGGAAGGGGGATGTTTGCAAAGATAGGCACGTTAAAAGCAAACCCTTTGAGCGAGGGATGCTGGATAACACATCTAAAATGCACACAGTCGCTTTCTATCTGAATGAACTGAACCCAGGCCTTTCAGGCTGTTATCAGTCGTAATCATTATCATATAATTAAAAATGTGAATTAAAGTGAGCAATATCAGTCCTGTTGATGCATTTACATGAAAGCATGGTCTTTTGAGGAGAGCAAACTTTAAATCAATTTTGGCCTTGTCATTTCTGAGCTCGGGTGATGTTCAGACTCACATGAGAACAGCCGAATTGCCACCTTGCATAAGAAAAGAGTCATGAATTGAAAGCGGTGGGTTTAGGTCGGAAATGGGGTGGCAGTGGGGGCTTCAAGGGTCTAACCTTGGCTGTGAATAAATCATGAGGAGGCCCTGCTGAATGAACTGTGAAGCAGAGTTGGGTTCAGAGTCCTCACCTCTATGACCTATACACAGGCAGGCTCCAGTCACACCTCACTGCAGAGTCAATAACAAATGCCAATGCTCCTGCTGGCCAGCCTGCGCTCCATATGTACCAGTGAGCCTGAAGAAGAGCGAGTCACTTCAGAACAGTGTCCCACCACCAACCCTGTCTCTTGAGGCTATAACTCAACAATGCAATGTTTACTGAGCCCAGTCTTCTACCAATTATCCCCATGGGGCTTGTGGGGGCAGGGTGGGGGATAGACCTTCTTCAAACTGTGGAATGGAGCTGGTGTTTGCACTGCCGTGCTCCAGGGCCCCTTCAAATCCTCATTGACTCTGAATTGGAATTAAACACCAGGTAGCCAAGCCTCAAATGCAATCCACTGCATACAGACTTCCCTTCAATGGACAAGCCTGCCCACTGCCCCAGACCAAATTACAAGATCAAAATGTTCAAATTGTATTAGTTGTGCTTGTAGCAGTGGAGAAAGGGGTGGGTTACACATTAGATGACAATGGCACACACACAGCCTACAGACAAAGGAATCCAGGGCACCCGCCCCCGATCTCCAGTGCTCCCCAACGATGTAAGGGACACTTCTGACAGTCTATAATGGGACATATCTATGATCCAAAAGTGTCTGCAGTTGTGCTGCTCACACTCCTGATGTCATTCACCAGAAAACAAAGTGACTCATGCTGTTGTTCACATGATCAAGAGGGCCTCAAGCAAGGAGCACCACAATCTGTCCTATAAAAAACTAAATATTTTTGTATGCGTACTGCATAGCTGTTTCAGTATTTGTTAAAAATAGCTGATCGACAAGTTCTCAACGTGTCGCATCACAAAGTGTTGTGAGGTTGTAGATGAGCTATTTTGTAAAATCTTTGAAAATGTTCAGTTCACCTATACCGGTAATTACATGCATATAAAAGGGACACCAGGTTAATAGTGATTAAACAGCATAGTGCTCTCCCTCGATTAAGTACTACTGATGGTTCATGGCACGATGTATCTAATTAATGGCGTGACTGAGTGACCTTGACATTCCTTCCAGATGAAGGTGAATGGAGGTCCGTAGTAACACCAGTACACATGCTTAATTGAATCAAAGAGACAGTCAGGATGGCCTCAGCCAGCCAAAGTTCAAACTCATAATGCAAGAAACAGATGCTCCTGTTCCAGATAATTAAATTATCCTGCCATAATAACTCTGTGGTAACATAGCAGGTCATTTAATATTAGCTTGGACATTGATAGCAATCAGAACATCCCATCTGGAATATTTTTTAATATTACCGCCAGGTTGGAACGGCTGGGGGTGGGATTATGTTTTCACTCCTGTCCGTCCGTCTGTAAACAGCTAATCTCTAGACCGATCGGCATAAAACCTCCAAAACATTTTTGAGCCGCTCCACAGTTTGGCTTTCACTCGTGACGTCATGTGGCAGCCAAGTCTATGGACTTTAAATGTTTTCTTTAAGCAGCCCCCCCACAGCCAAGTCTATGGACTATTTGTTGGTTTTCAGCATGCTCCTTGTGCCGCCATGTGTAAAAGGTGGCCCTCACTTCACAAGTGTGATTTTATTGTAAATCAGCCTCAAAAAGCTAATTAACGTCCACACCACCATCAAATCAACGGCTGCACCTCACAGCTTTCAGTATGCAACAGTCTAGTGGAGATCTGCACTCAGGAGTCCACATGTCTATTTCTAAGACATAACCTTGTGGAGGTTATAGTATCTCACATCTTATCTCACTAATTGGGAGGATAAAATCATGTTGGTATCTGCTTGATAGGCTGATAGCATATAGCTATATGATGTTGAATGCATATAAATTGTGTATAACAACCTGTCATCCATGAGGTGTTTTGCACGGTCCATCTGCTGTGAGTGGTCCTTACAGTCTGCTGAGACATTTTGTAGATTGTCCATGTCTCTATGGACCAATATCACTAAGACAAATTACTATGCATTCAAATGACCTTTGAGATAAAAGTGATTCATAAAAGACCAGTGATTTCTTCTGGAGGCCAACACTGTTAAGGTTTATAACGTCTGCTCTCTGCTGGTCCCTTTTTGTGTTATCCTTTTTGCCATTGTCAAACTGTACCTTTGTGCTGTTTACATTTCTGAATAATGTGTTCAATCAAGCAATCAATGAAAAATTCTACCATTTTAAAGTATTTCCTTCTGAGCAAACAGAATATCAACCACACCAACTCTTTATGTTGGAGGGCAAAGAGGTGCAGTCCACATCCATCATCCCAGTGGTAGATGGTTCTCACTCAGAGCAATGTTCTATTATTCCATATCACACATACAATAGCCTATACACTGACTACAGCAATATGAAGAGAACCGATTTCATGCTATAGGATGATTCATTTTGCTACTGAATGCCAAACCATACAAATCCACAGTGTGAGTGAATTGAATCAAATCAAATCAGAAACAGTAGCCTACAGAAATACATTTCACCGGTACTACTGGACAATGTCCCAGCAGTAGATTTAGGATAGAACCCCATGACATAGATATCTCTTTGTCTTTTCTATTATTATCCCCCTGGCTAGATTAATTTATGTTGACTAAAGTGAGATGACGTAAGGTGTAAGTTTGAGAAAGTTCAAGGCAAACTCCAGTGCGACTATGAATAGCTTGTTTCTATGGACAGAATTAGATCACCTTCACGCCACTCGAGATCCTAGACTAGTTCGTCAGATTACTTTAAAAAGCACCTTTATAGTACCCTATAGTCTGGTGTTACTGTGTGGTTTGGAATCTTCAGCCCACTTGCAAGTGTGCTCCACAACCAGACCGCACTATTTACTGAACAGAAATAGTAACATCATCACTTGTGCTTTGACTTTAATAGGACAGCATGCAGGCTCTATAGGTTTCTAAGCACTTGGCGTATAAAACGAATAACATTGCAATCCCACTTTCAAAAAAGTTTTAAATACTACTAATACAAAATAATTCAAATACTTACTTTTACCAGTTGGCATGCGAGTAGCAAACTGAGAATAAGTCCAGAGATCGAACGGAACCGACTCCGAGTGCCCATTTTCCACCAACCCAGCACAGGCTGCAAATGCTGGGGAAAGGAAAATCAAGGTCCTTCGCTCCTGGCCACTATACTGGGGTAGTGTGTTGTATGTATGTATGCACCTTCTTAAATGTTCTTTTCTATAAGAAAAACAAACTGCTCCTGTGCGTCCCACACCCGGTGGGACTTCATCAACAAAAATAGCGATCCTCTAGCGTTTTGTTCTGAGTAAAAAATCTAAGCAAAAGCGATGTTTAAAATGCGCCTACTAGTCGCTCCACTTTCTCTTGCGCTCCAAAACTTCGACTTGTTATGCCAGGGCAAGTCACTGAGAAGTCCGACACTACTGGGGTGGATGCACACACACACACGAGCGCTCTGCCCCGAGTAAAAGGCGGAATGGAATTCAGGGAGTGCTGAAAGACAGTTAATCCCAAAGCGACGAGACGCCTCCTAGGCCAGTAGGCCCTTTATACATGACCATGCTCCAATTTGGACCAGAATAATCCATATAGCACTCGGAGTCGGACATATGGTAGGCTGTAAATCCTACACCTTCCTAAATGTAAACTGTAAAAAGTGTACATTTAACATTTTTAACTGAGAACAAAATGATAAATTACCACATATACTTTTATAATTTTCATCAAGTATCAGAACTTGGACAATGTTTAAGAATAATTGAGGAACATATTAATAGTTATATTTTTGTGCTGTCTTGAGTATAATATGACAAATTTAGCATAATGCTCAGTTGTGTTTATACACCTGAAGAACACATTTTAACCCACCCCCAGGCCCCAATAAATAAATTACCATGAGCTTGGAATAAACACCCCTTGGCCGTTAAAAGATTAAGACATTTTTATTTTTGGCAGGTATTACAATTTCCAACCAACCTACTGACATTTTCTGGACTTCCCTGAGCTTCATTGCCCTCTGTCGGTCATAGATGGTGCATCACACATTTAGATACCGGTATATTTGCAACATCACGGAAAAGCTGGGGCATAATTTATTACCAGTCATGTGTTGGTATTCTTCTACAGATATGCACAAAACACAAGTTAAACATATTGAAATTGTAACGTTGTGTGGAGACTGAGACAAAGTGACTGGGTGACAGACACAGTGGAGTTACTGTACGTTTGTGTTCATTCATAGTCCCTCAGAATTCAGAGCAGCTGCTGCCAATTAAGAGCTGAACCCTGAATAGAACTGGAGTGTAAAAGGGGTCTCATTTGCTCTCCAAAAACAAACTAATAAGAGGAGCAGGAGCTGAACAGTATAGGCCATAAGGCAGAATGTAGCACTTGTAGAGGGATTAATTTACCATTTTTGATTAATTTGACTTTTAGAGCATATCCTGGGGGTTAGGATAGTGTAGAATTCCAATAGTAAAGAAAATATCTCATGGTCAGGATTTGTTCCTGTGCTTTCTCGGTTTCTCTTGGGTACAACTTACAAGAATCGATAGTGACTCTTCATGTGGCTAGCTGCTGCTCTTTCACTTTGCCCTCATATGAGAAGTATCCCAGAGACCACAGTGGTGTGATTAAGGGACTCCTCCCTTGATGCTTGTCAGCAAAGAAATCCTGGAAAATTTGCGTCCAATATGTTTAGTATAGAGTTTATGGTCTCAACCTATCATTATAGCTCCCAAATCCAATGCACTTCTCTAAAAAGCTGTTTGAAATACTTGTTTATCCTCAACAGCCCCATAGCAATAAAGGCTGAATCCTCCATGACTCAAACACCATATATTGGACAAGGAACACTATATTTCTCTCTGCGTTGACATTCCCTCCTCTAAACAGTAAACACTGGTCTCCAATAATTCTATGTTCACTATAATTGTTGTTATAACACTGGTGAGTATGCAACAATCACAATTAGAATAATGACAAGTACAAGCATGAAACTTCTGTAAAGTTATACAAAATCATTTCTCCTGGGTAGCTTACATAGCATCATTCTAGATGGAATTTACATGGAGTTCAATACAACAGCCTTCCTTTAGGAGTTGCATTCAAAAGCTATGAGACAACACTGGAACACAGATTTAATAGCACAGGAACAGCCCTTCATAACGTCACCTCTAAGCTTAGCAGCAAGCTATAAAAAACCCAAACATGATCGACTCTGAATGAGGATTCTTCACTTACAGTCTAGTGATTAATAGAATTAAGACATGGGACCCTAGTACCTACTGTAGAGCCAAAGACATCAGGTGAGTCATCACCCTAACATTTAGCTAGCTCTACTGTATGTTATTTAATTAAAATTGTAGCACGGTATTTGTTGCCAACTGGAATACACAGCTGTAATGGACAGCCCTGACAAAGAGCAAGAGATCAGCCAAAGAATATAAAATGCTTCCGCCCTAGTGGGGTTCAACGCCCTTAGAGTATAACCCCCATAAAGCCATACAGGAAGAGATGAGAAGACAGATGTGAGAGTCGTTTTCCCTATAACATTTGAGATTTATGTAAATCTTATATCCAGTCAGTGGAAACTATGGCTCTTTTAGGCCAGCTTCTGTCCAATTACGTTTTCTGTGCGAGTAAGATCTCCATCAATCCTCACCAGAGAGACACAGTTTGAAAGATCTGTTTAGCATTTACAAAACGGATGTTTGTGCATATCCATATGACACCATATTGGTGTGGATAGATTTATCCTGCAAACAAGTACAAAAAAACACACAAAAAAGTACTGTATATACAAAAACACATGGAGTTAATTTGTACATGATTGTATGACTGTGTTGCTTGCCAAAAATCTGTTCTTTTTGGCAAGTGACAAGGTATAAATTGGGCTTTTTAGACAGTCACAGAAGACAGTGACATGATGTTCACAATTCATTCACATGTCAATTAAACAGATATTAAAGATATGGTAAGTGATATGTCTTGTTAAAATAAGTGTTAAATAGAGCTATATTCTGATAGTACTCTTTGCTATAGTGTTTGTTCAGTTAACAGGATTCTCTCCGTCTCTCCTGCTCTTTAGTGAACAGAAAATGCATTTCCAGTTCATCCATCCATCCATCCATCCATCCATCCATCTTCAACCGCTTATCTATTGTCGGGTCACAGGGCAGCAGTTCCACCAGAGAGCTCCAGAATTCCCTGTCCCGAGCTACTTCAGCGACTTCCTCCTGTAGGATCCCGAGACGGTCCAAGGCCAGAGAGTCAATGTAATCCCTCCATCTGCGCCTTGGTCTGCGCCGGGGTCTCCTCCCAGTGGGATGTGCATCAAGGACCTCCCTAGGAAGGCGCTCGAGAGGCATCCTAACCAGATGCTCGAACCACCTAAGCTGGCTCCTTTCCAGGCGAAGAAGCAGCGGCTCTACTCCGAGTCTCTCCCACGTAACTGAACTTCTCACCCTATCTCTAAGGGAGACGCCAGCCACTTGTCGGAGAAAACTCATTTCGGCCGCTTGTATTCGCGACCTTATTCTTTCAGTCATGACCCACACTTCATGACCATAGCGGTGAGAGTAGGAACGAGTAGGAATTTTCAGTTTAGGATATCCGATTTATCAAATCAGGAGAGAGAACTTGCACAGAATCTAGACTAAACAAGTGAAATTTTAAGTGATGGCACTAAGAACAGACAAAATTGGCTGAACATTTTCAAGTATATTGAAGAGCTGGAAAGACAGGGAGGCCTGAGCTCTGGACTGGTACAGAACAAACACTCTATAACAATCATTACTATCGGAATATAGTGCTTTAACCTTTTAACATTTTCTTTGTTTATGTAGGTCGGGAGAGGCTTATTGTCGGTATCAGCCGGCAAACACGCAGGAATCTGTCCCCGTTACAATGCGTTAGACCCCTGGCCCTGGGAGATGGAATGCTGGGGTGGAGCGTGACACCTACCATCAGCTCCCAGTACCTCCAGCACGAGATGCTGCACTCAAGCCGTGCTACTCATACGCAGAGTTGGCGGTGACCAGGATCGAATGACCATGACCTTGTGGTCCAAAGGCGAGAGCTCTACCGACTGAGCTATTTGGCTTTTTTTTAATCAAAAAATATCACATACCCTACCTTACATTTTCCCTGAAAGTAAACTGATCACGTTGATCATTGTCACTGTGGCTGAGTTTGAAAGTGCAGAAGTTTGCGGAGGAAGTTAAAAGAACCCGGCATTTGCTTGTAGAGTCCCAAGGCAGAGTTTTGTGAGACTTCATTGTTAACCTGAAAACAAGCATAATAACTCATCAGACATGACAACACAATGTGTGGGAATTAGAAATCACTATAACAGTAAATGAGATACATAAATAAAAGAAATATAACTGCAAGCAGCAATAATGGGGGCCCAGCAATAACAAAAAACATCATGGTAAAACTAAAACTTAAAATGCAGAGAACCTCACCATTAGGGGTGTAAAAAAAACTCGATTTGAATTAGAATCACGATTCCAGTTATGAAGGATTCAGAATCGATTCATAATTTATTTTTTCTTCTTACCAGTTACAGGAGTTTTCACTACATGGTGTGTGTCATATGAAATGTAAGCTCACCCTAATGAGTGTATGACAGTAATCATCATGTCATTTTCAAGTTACTGTAGTGTAGTCACTTCAGCTAAGCACAGCTGTGTGTCTGTCAACGAGGAGCCAGCTGACCCTCATTGACAGGCAACAGGCATCAAGGCAACTCGTTAGTGTGAGTGTGTCTCTAGTCTCTGCACTAACACTGATTGAGTTCAACCTGTGCAATACATTATGGGTTTTTGCATACTTTATACACACATATTTGTACTACCAGCTAGGTTTTTATTCATTTTACAGCAGTTAACATGTATTGTTCTGGGAAATGAGTGTCAGACTCAGTCAGAAGTTTGAACGTTTTGTACATGTTGTTGTCTTGGATTTACCTTTATGTGCTCACATTATTCAGTTGATAAAACCTTTACAATTAAAATAACGTTTTTTAATGTACTCTGCTTTCATGACACAAGACTGAGTAGATCATGCTGAATTCCCATTGAATCATTTTGAATAATAATAATAAAATAAAAAAAGCTTTAGAATCTGGAAAAAAAAATATTTTTTGAATCGAGAATCGAATCGTGACCCCAAGAATCGGAATCGAATCGTGGGACACCCAAAGATTCACAGCCCTACTCACCATCATCAACATTGTGACCAGATCATCAGTAACAGCATTTTCCTCAAGGATGCGATCCAGCATCTCTACGTACCAGGAGCCTGCCTGAGTATCTCTCCAAGACACATAACCTGTTGACATCAAACAGTGAGAGGTGCATTACTAGGTCAGTTCTGTATAAAACCTAGAACCTGCTCTTAGATATTAAAGATTGCAATATGATACTATATATACACACACTGTAGTACATGTGCACTGTGCATAGTGTTGCTGGCATGTGGAAACCCTGTACAGCATGTCCAAAACTGTTCCTCTTCTATTATTTTAAAAACATTTTAAAATAGTGAAAATAGCAATTAATTAAAGATTGTAATTAAAATGCACAGCTGGCACAAAAGTCTACCCTCACACACACCAGGGGAGGTTGAGTAGGACACCAGAATGTCGCTCGGTGTGGGCAGTGTGGCTCTGGCGTCCGTTTCATCAGACATGCTCAGAGAG
>OOFJ01083542.1:0-10583 GCA_900323375.1 Benthosema glaciale
CTTCAAGCTGAAAGCTGTCTGAAACTGACTACCACAGTGTAATCCAAGATAGCATCACAGTCTGTTGCCTCTGTTCGTTGCCCTAGATCAGGGGTGCCCAACCTTTTTTGAACCAAGGTCTACTTTTAAATTTGCCACCTAGCCGAGGGCTACCAGCCCAAGTCTTACCTAACCGTAATACCCATATATGTACATGACAAACAGAAAATTCACATCTTCAATAAACTCATCATAATACCTCATCCCCACAACCCGACTACAGATAAGCGGTTGAAGATGGATGGATGGATGATGCTGGATGGATGGATGGATGGATGGATGGATGGACATTATTATTTTGGGCTTGTCCTCAAAGGAGCACTGTGGGGGGCGGGGACTTTCTACTTTGCCACAATGTTATGCTGCCCAGTGTACCAACATGGGCAGATGCAAAAGATACAAAGATGCAAATATACACAGTCACAGTCAGACAGTGGATTTGTAGTCAAGCAGCAGAAGGACGTTTGTTAGCAGCTCAACTAACCACTGTGGTTGAGCCAGGTCCCAGTGCTCCCGCGGGCCAATCCGGCCCTGGTTGTTGAGCACTGCTGCGCTGCTAACAGACCTCCTTCTGCTGCTTAAGACTACAAATCCACTGTCTGACTGTCCGTGTAGATTTGCAAACATCCCGTGCCTTATTGTACCGTCTTTAATAGTAGCTGTTTTATTGGCAACGCTAATAGGGGGACAGGGAAATGTAGATGCGTGTGTATGGGGGCAGATACATACTGTGACTGTGACACTCAAAGCGCATCAGATTTTTTTTTCTCCTTCCCGAAATCATCTCGCGGTCGACTGATAATCATCCTGCGGTCTACTGGTCGACCGCGGTCGACTGGTTGGGCACCCCTGATGTAGACAGATTCATAAATAGTTCATTTGTGTACAGTAGTGGACAATAATGATACCTTTACTTGGGTACTGTACTGTAAGTATCTGTATTTTCTTTTCTTTGGAAGATTATGGTTTCTCTCTACTATTACATTTTAACACTTATTTTACCCGTAGGAGGCCCAAGACCTCTGGAGACGTCTTTAGGTCCTTTTTAATGATATAAAACCAGATAGCTAAAATATATCTATTCTTTGAAGGTGGCCGTTCCTATAGGGCAGGATACACCTTGCTCAGAGGTCCCGGACATTGACGCTCTCAATGGTTTTGATGAGAACGGCGATGTTCTGTTACTAATTTCTTACTTAACCAAGTGTTTGGAATATTAACGCTTCTAAAGAGAGATAAGACTATTAGTGCAAGGTAGTAATGAAACACCTCCCGGTTTTGGGCGGAAATGGAAGGCGGAGCTTTTCAGAGTAAAATCTGCCTCATCTTCCGCGCACTCTAGCGCCTTTATTTTGAAAAATTCAGGGGCATAAAAAATGTTAAAGACAAATATTGACTTTTTTTTTGCTGTGCCTCCGCTCCATTACACAGCTATGTGTGTCTGTATCTGTCTATGCAACACCACCTAATGTGGCCAGTACAGTATAGCACAGAGTAAAGTGACACAGAATACACTACAGTAGGAGCCCTGGACGTGTTCCTGGGGGTCTGGGTATTCCAGGGAACCCCCGGGGACCCCCACACGGTAACTGTCATTTCTGAGCTATGTGTGTCCGTATGTCTGTCTCTGTGTCCGAGCACGAACAGCTGCAACAGTACAGTACAGAACAGAGTGAAGAGGCACAGAGTACACTACAGGTACTGTAGTACAGTACGAGCCCTGGGCGTGTTCCTGGGGGTCTGGATGTTGTGCACAGTTCAGTACAGTAACAACAAATGTATAGTTGCACCACTCAGTTCACACATGTGTGATTCTCTATGAATTAAGGGACCCCAGGGGCCCAATTCACCCAAACTCGTAAGTTATACATTGGGAATTAATTTAAAAAGATTTAAAAAACTGTGAAAATAGACTATCTACAAGCTCACAAAACGTTTCATTTATTTTCACTATTTTTTAAATTAAAGGATTAAGCAACTATCCCCAGTATTTGACTAAGCAACTTTCACTTGTTGAGTAATATTCAACCTGTCCAGGAGTATAGTCATATCTCCACCCCTCGGTACCCTCCCACCACAGCCATGGTGAGTCATGGTGTGACAAGTGCCTGATCCCCATGTTAAAATGATACATCAGTGCCTTACTGCAAGTTTCCGACTCCGCCACGTTGCCAGGGTAATGGGGTGGCGAATGACAGATTGGATTCTATTATCTTATTGGGAATTCAGCGCGGCATCCATAAAAGTGTACAGAGCAGAGCTTAATGGCGCGTGACGTTTTTTAAGAGGAGGGAGATGAGGCTGTGTGAGGTCAAGGGACTGACTGGCGTCCCGATGGTTGTGTTTATTCCGGGGCGAGTTCTGTTACTTGTTACTTTACTGGCACTGCCTTTCTAAGCTCCTCACAGTGTTCTAATCCATCGAGTAAAGTTCTGTTAAGCTTTAAAGATGGAGTGCCATTATTTTGTGTCTATGGAGTTAACATTACCCTAATACACCCCCAGGTGTGGTTATAATAATATTCAAATATGTGTTCCCTGTGTATTTTTGGTTTCTTCCTGAAAGCTAAAAGCCTTTGAGTCAAAAGGCCCAATCGAAATAACACCATTTTAGTGACATCACAACCCGTAACCCCTCCCACAAGATCATACAAGAACAGCTGTGGGGAAGGCTTAAGTTCAGGTGGGCGGTGCTAAGGTGAAAACCATGCATACCTAATGCATACCTAAAAATCTTCCTCCTAGTATAATCATATTACCTGATGATCATGTTTTAGGAGGGGAAAAAATCACGGCACTCCATCTTTAAAGAAAAGGAACGGCTTAAAGAGTGCCACTGCAAGGTGGTAATTTAATCAGAGATTTAGACATTTGTCTGTGGCCTGTTGTAGGACGAGGTTTATGAATTACCAGACAAAACAAATGAAAGAAAGGAAACTACTAAAAATAACTAGTATTACTCAGTTGTTATTTTTTTATATTCCTGGAAGACAGAGAAGTGTGACTGAACAATGAGGTTGCCCGGGGGAGCAACCTTTGATTAATTGGACAGATAGGAACCATTTGACAGCAACATTTATGTATTTGTTTACTCTTTTTCAATGAATAATAATGGGCCACCTACCTTCAAGATCCCCAGTCACTCATTAGTTTCGGTACGTAGCTCGCCGTGGATATGAATACAGAAGTGACTGAGGCAAACAAACAAAACATATTATTTTATTAATCTCATCTCAGCAGTGGGCAGATGTGAACTCTATTCTCCAGGGGGCTGAATAGTAGAGTATTTCTTCTTTTTGTAGTTGTTTTTAATGAAGACTTTGAAGTACAACCACATTGTCATTAGCTTTGGCATTCAGAGGATCCTCAGAAAGAAATACATACACATGTTTCATGTCAACATTATACCACTCGAGCATATTGCATTGTTAACCCTTTCATTTTTACACTTTAAATCAAATCTACAGTACATATAGGCAGTGATGTAAAAAGGTTTTCAATGTAATGGGTCCCGGGACCCAGGAGTGGTCTTTTAGATGAGTCCCACCTCAGCGACTTCAATGACGGTGTCATATTTTGTATTTTTTTTTTTTACAAACTGCAGCTTATAACTCCCATTTCATCTTATACGGTTATATTCACGTAGATCTGAAAGAAATGAACACAATTCCAAATCTGACAACTTTAATATTTGCAAAGTATTACGCAAACAACAGTGCAAAGTATAGGCAAACAGAACAATATATGAAGTAAATAAAAATAGCACCAAAATAAATAAAGTAAGATAAAATAAGTACCAGACCTACCAGTGAATTAAATACTTAGTGGTGCACTTATAGCCTGGAAACCAGCCTAAACTGCCACAGGAAGAAAAAGAATCCCTGGGCAGATCCTCAGTTGGAATTATATTTCCCTGAGCCCAAAATTGTGATGGACCAATCAGAGCCCACTATTCATGCTGTGACTTTGGAATCTGTTTGGAACTGCCCCTTGGAAATAAAACCTCAACACAGAAGTTCCAGACTAATATCTACGCAGTGATATTAGTCTGGTCCATGCCAGGCTAGTGCACTTAGTGAGCTAAATAAAGTGTATGGTGCATTTATGCACAGCTCAATTAAAGTCATTGTCACTCATTGTCATCAGACGGTACCAGTCTTTTTTTCCCGTGATTTTTGTATGTGGATTCTGTTACAGTTCAGTACTGTGTACAGTATTGCATCCCAGGACCCCCGGAGGGATATGATGGTGTCCTTTATCAATCCATTGCGTCTATGGACGCAGAACGCAGAGTATTTGCATCTCTGTATAAGTTAAGGAAAGAGATGCTTTTTTTGTCTTCAGTGGGTATATGTAAACAGAACAGTATATAAAGTGGTTGGTTGTCATCATCATCATCATTTGTCAACCGTGGTCGAGATCATGGATTTCACAATGCCACGCCAGACTTTCTGGCCCTTCATTGCCATCACCATCCTGGTGATGGCAATCAGTAAGCAGCATCCTAAGCAGCATCCTGCTTACTGATGCATGTGTTCCTAGCGATGACATCAGGGAACCTCCGGCCTGCTTTGAGGCAGGATTCCACAGAAGAAGGGAAGATATAACCTCATTGTCAGCTCTGTAGCGGTGGCCGGCAAGTGGTTGTGGGTGGTTGTCCATCTTTAGCTCACTGAGTCTGCTGGTGATCTGCATGAGAATGCAGCAGTCTTCGGCAGTCTGGATTTGGGCCAATGCATCGATCTCTGCTGCTATTTTTTATTTATTTTTACCGCACCCCAACCGGAGTGTTATGAGCATGTACAGTACACAGTTATGAAGCACAATCAATTGATATTAAAAAAAAGGCGTGAAAAAGCTTGGGGCGTTTGGACAGGAGGTGTCAAAAAACTCCCAATGAGTTTTAAAGTGTATGTAAACTGTATGTTACCACGTAGATTTGAATTGCATCCCAAGCCCTATAAAAGGAAAAGAAAAAAATAAACGGCTAATCTTCATAAACTCATGTTTACAATGTGTGCACCAAACGGATTGATTTGGAAGATATTCTTAAAAAATCTCATGGCATGCATCTTTCCAAAAGCCACCCATTCACTTCATTAGCAGTGATATTGTCTCTCGACCTCATGAGTTAGAGCTGTCATCTTCCAACTCCCAAATATATCATACGCCTCTTTATTATTAAGTTATTAGGAGCAATAAAGAGTGAATGTGTGCTCTTTGCCACACAGAGCACTGTTGCAAAACAATTTAATCCTTCTAATAAGCTGAGAAAGGGCAGATCAGTATAAGAAACGGCCTCAGTGGGGTATAATGTGGAAGAGATAAAAGGGCAAGCAGGGAGGGGCATCTAGCCAAAGATACAGTAGACAGTTGGTTAGACTCAGTGTTGAGCTTGGATGCATGTACTTTGCTACTCAGACCCGTTGTACCCCAGTGAGTGTATTTTCCCTCCCACTGAATAAGCCAAGCATTACCTTTAAAGGGTCCACGGGGAGTATGACATCACTTTCTTTGCAAAGTAACTGGCAAAAAAATATGTTTAATGTGGGAATCATTTCATGGTATTACATTATTCCGGACATGTAGGCCAGCAGCAATGAAACAGTTCATTCTTTTATAGCTCCTCTGGCACGCTGTGTCGTCAGCACTTTGTTGGGCTCTTTAGTTAGTAACGAGAGTAAAAGAGAAGCCCGGGGGATTGCTCTCATGTTCATTAGAATGTTTGACACCCAAACAAAGGTGTTTTTTGTTGTTGTTGGGATTGTATGAAATCTCTTCGTGGCTTGAATTTATGCTGCATATTCACCACAAAGACACCATGCTCTCTCTAGTGATTGTCATTTCAAGGACCCAAATGTACACTATAAAATCATTAGTATTAGTGTTTTGGGCAGTAGTAGCTCAGGGGTAGAATGGTGGGTAGAACAGCCGTATGGAAACCTTGAGGTTGCCAGTTCGATCCGGGGCTCCCTAAAGCCCTAACCACACCAATGGGTCACCATGCAACTCCTTGGGTCCAAACGGTTGCAAGGAGTTAACGCTAAAACCGTCTCTACCCTTTGGTGTCGTTTGGTCCATTGAATTCCATGCGTTGAATCACTAGGGACGACACCTGTCAACGCGCGTCAACGTGCAACAGGACATACCACGACGCAGGGAAACCGTCTCGACCATTTGGTGTGGTTAGGGCTTTAGACTCTGAACCCCTAATTACTGCCGGTGTGTAGCCTTGCATGGTTTCCCCTGCCATCGGTGTATGAAATGTGCTTGTCAATTGATGAATGTAATGCACAATTTATGTAAAGTGCCTTGGATAAAGGCGCTATATAAATGCACCATTTTAGTGTTAATTTAATCATGAGTGTACAAATGCAACCACTTTGAGAACCAAAGTGCTCTTTACTTGAGTGAGAATGCGATTACAAAAGAGGCCTTAGAGGTGTAACACTAAAGCATGCTCTCAATGACTCAGTGATGTAACGGTGTGAAAAGCCACTGCCGTGGATGTTAAATTTGAACCGAGCCTACGTGGAGGCATTTTCAGAATCATCACAGTGCGCTGCAGCATCTTAACGTATTGTAAAAGAGCTATTCGTAGAGCTTCCAGCCCTCGATTCCACCAAACGCTTGTGATTGTGCTTTTATTTCCAGTATCAAAAACACACCTCCTTTCTGTTCCCCTACACTACAGTAGACTATATTCCATTAGCTTAGAAGTGATGTAATACATAGTAATAACCTGAACTACAGTATGCTGAACTTTGGCAGTCTCAAGTATTGAAATCAGGCTACGAACAAAAGAATAGCAGATCTACTGTATAATGCCTAATTTATAAATATCTTTTGGATTTGTTGATATTAAGTCCTCCATGCCAGTGATGAAACAACAGCTCTTCATACACAATTTTGAACTTTTGGCAGCGAAGGACATGCAACGTGCTAACTTTCTCTGCCCCTTGGACAATCCATGCATATATAGCCACACACTGCAGTGTAGATAAACAACATTCATAATGATGAAGACATCAGTTCAGTTTAGTTTTATTTTGGTCATAGAATAAACATTACATGTATTATTTTCATTTTTTTTTTTTTTTTTACAATTTTTGTAGAGACCAAAAAGGTTTAGGCTGAAGCCAATGGCTTATTGTGCCTATCCTTTAGACGTCAAGCACACTTTGAGATTGTTTATATTGTACAGTGAAACATTTAAAAATGTTAATTTAGATTCTGAGAGTGTAAAAATTGATCCGTACGGATAAATGATCAGGATCTGGCTACATTTTTTACAGTTTTCAGCTACAACCAATAGAACACAATAAGAGTTCACAGAGTACGTTCATCCTCATCAAAGTGTTGTGTTACGTATTAAGTATGCCATGCTTGATTATGCTTTGCATTCATTAGTGCTCGCTGATCCCCAGCAGCCTCCTAGCCCTCGGGTTAAAAATGCAACTTGCCGTGTGTCCTTCCTTGGATTTACATGCGTTGCATCTTGTTAGCACCTACCATCATACACAGTAAAATCCTCACTGTTAATTCAACTGTGAGGGTGTACAAATGTTTGGTTACATTTGTAGACTCTCAAGGCCCTATCTATCTTACACTAGGCGCACTATTGTTCCACAATACGGCGCAATACACAGCTTAATAGGAGAAGCTAACCGAGCAGCAGAAACAGCTTTGCAATAGACCTTGCAGTAAGCCCCGCCCTCTACCATGGGTAGGACACTTTCCAGCCGGGATAATTAATTCCAATGTAAATATCATGGACATTACCCATTAAATATTGGTTCATTTTTGGGACCAGATGTTCAAAATCTCTTCCAAATCTGTCAACAAGGCCTGTCATATGCACTGGAAAGATATGTCTGTGACATTTCTTTTTTAAAACAATGTTTTATCATATAGGAAAACTATTGGTGGAGATGCTTGTCCATCACATGTTATGCTTAGCTGTGATTGGACCATAGCAGTTTGGGGAGGGGCTTACTGCAAGGTCTATTGTTTTTGATAGTTTACAACCGACACAGTTGTCACATTCACGCCTATTGCCCGCATTGTGTCAGCAGCACTTGGCACCCATCTGTGTGCCAATGGGCGTGTTGGTCTTAAAATGAGGTGTGGGCAGACGCATTGTTGGCATATTGCTTCTTAGGTGGAGTGAAAAGAAAAGTCATGAATTATTTTTGCCTTAAGCGAGCTCTGACCTGGTCTCGCACAGTCACCCAGTGCAGTATTTATCTGCTGTTTAAAGAACACATACGCATTATAATAGATTAATATACAGTTCATGGGCTGCCTGGTGGTTTTCCAAGGCACACACACACGGCTTGCAATCAAAATCCATCCAAATTCAACAAAGCACTCATTTAACCCGGTAGATGACATTGCTTAGAGACTGAGCATTGAGGTCAAACAAATAATTAATGATCCATGCCAGATTATTATCCAGATATTGCATTGGCAGCAGCCAATTTGCCATGCAGGGAGGCCCCAGAAACGTAAATCGTTTTCGTGCTCAAAACGGCAGATAAACAATTTTCAAGCACTGACTTTTCATTATTTCTATTAATAAGAATATGACTGATAAGAAATAAGAAACTAGAAGCTAAGAAATAAGAAGCTACTTCTGTGCATCTTTGCATGGAGGAGAGAGACGAAGAGCGAGGGAGAAACAACGTTTATGCAGTTTATTTCAAAGTGAAATGTACTCAAATACCTCTTATCGTATAAGAATGTTGTAAATATCTGCCCTTATAGCAGTAACCATTCCTATCCATTTTGAGGCTCCGGTGCACAGAGTATGCAGCATCTCTGTCATGTTTTGTTGTTGTTGTTTTTTGGTTGTGGTTTAAATTAACAACCTTACTGAGAATGAGCATGTGACCATTAAGTTGATATGTCAATATATCACAGATGTCTCTTGGACATACTGTACATGAGGAGACGTTAGAGGACAAAGTGTAATTCTGACCAGCACAGTCATCCACTGTGGTTTCCACTTGATGTTTCACTGACTAGACTGTTCAACAAAATCTTGGAAGGCAAGAAGATGCCTGGGCAGCGGAGCAATAGTATACTGGTACCGATTTCCAAGAAACAGGGGGATGTACAGTACACAGTTGTAGTAACTACAGAGGCATAAGCATGAATCGATGGGAAAGAGTAGTGGAAGCTATAGGCTAAGGGGAGGGCTGACAAAATAGCCTGCATCAGTATCGAGTTTATAGCAAGGACGAGCCCTACAGATGCACTGTGCACTGTGCAGGAGCACCTAACTCTTAAAGGGAATGGAAGAGGATTTGTATAATTTATTTAAATTGATACCCAAAATACAGAGTAATATAGAGTAAATACAAATTGCCTCCCCAAGGAGTGACCATGTGTTACTTTGCACCATAGATGGTCTAATTAGGGCCCTCAGGTTTACAAATGGATAAATTATGCTCTAACGCTGAGGATTTGACCCTATACATTTAAGTCCCTTAGAGCCTGCATTTGGAGATGTATTTTTCTCTTAGTCGTCAAAAAGAAAATGCTTGCAATGGAGAGATTGCGCAATGGCCAGTGGGTGTGTAGCTCAAATAGGTCTGATGTGTGGCCTGAAAAATTCATGACGGGACTCGTGTTCTCATGGATGCTGGATCCTGCTGTACTTGTTGAGCGAGAGAGAGAGACATACTGTATCACTATCTCTCGCTTGCCTCTGTGATTCATTGCTAACGACGGCCCTCTGCTTTCTGTTCCAAAGAGGCTTGTTTGTTTTTTCTGGTCCTCCTGGTGTTTGTCTTTCTGAAGTGATGGACTGCCAGCCTTGGCTAAGTCTGCACCAGCCCTGGGCACCACATGACACACACACAGCTGCCAGGCGAGATCCCAAGATCCGGGAGTATTGAAGCTGTGCTCACTAACGTTTTAGAAGACTGTCTCTGTGTGTGTCTGTGTCTGTGTGCGTGCGTTGCGTTGCGTTGCGTTGCGTGCGTGCGAGTATGCCAGCGTATGCGTTCGTGCGTGCGTGCGTCTGTGTCTGTGTGTGAGAGAACATTGTTGATGCTATCACCTAGAGCGGTCAGCCAGCTTGGCGAATGTGCAGTATGTTCTCCTGCAGGTTTCCTATCTGGATGTGATATAGTGTCAAAACAAAATGTCAGGATTTACGAGAGATGCATGCCTCGCATGTTCCGAGTCAAAAGTTTGTGCAAGTTAATGAACAAGTTCATATTGCTGCCGATAACCACGACTCTGAGGTGATGCGGGGTCATTTGCAAGAGCTGCACTCAGTGTACGTGACTAATCTCTCATGGAGCATAGAAGAGTGAAGGAGCACTGCTATGTAATGCTTTAACTCAAGGGATTATTTTCTTCCCACTCTCTTTCCTCTCTCCCTCTCTGTGTGTTCTGTCTGTCTGTCTGTCTGTCTGTCTGTCTGTCTGTCTGTCTGTCTGTCTGTCTGTCTGTCTGTCTGTCTGTCTGTCTGTCTGTCTGTCTGTCTGTCTGTCTGTCTGTCTGTCTGTGTGCTAACCGTGAGTATCAGACTGT
>OOFJ01083555.1:0-10825 GCA_900323375.1 Benthosema glaciale
CAGAGGACACATCATATATGAGTGACTGACGGTCATAAACGATGCGGAGACACCCCGCCGACAATAACCCTGAGACAGTTTGTTTACTTTTGGTCCACAATTCTTATATGAAACGATTTTAAGAGGACCCCATGTTATTCTCCGTAGATAAATTACTTCCGTGAACCACGGGATAAGCGAGTGACGTCAGGACTTCGGTGCTCTATTGAACATCCTTTACATCTGTGTGTTGGTTACAAAATATTGAACCGAGGATAAGTAAGTACTTCTGACAAAACTAGCTAATTCCATTGGACCCTCAAACTGCCTGCTAAGGCAGTTAACGAAAGTCTACTGGCAATTCTATGAACCCAGAAATGGTGATTCATGCAAACTTTTATGATTGAAATGTTATCTATAGGCCTAATGGATGATATTCAGCTTGGTTGCTAAAAGTTGCACGTTGAGCAATTTGAGTTATTAGCATAATATGTGACCACACCATTAACATCCTATATAAGGCAAAAATAATGTAAATTTCACCATTGTTTAAGTAGCAAGTGACATATGAAACTAGGTGGTTTTCATGATGCTGAATCCATTCCAAGCATTAGTTTTGCATAAAAAACACTGGGGTAAAAACGGCCATAGCTACGTGCCCAAATGTGCTGACCTCATCACATTTGTTGTCTAACATGGGACCTTTGGGGGCTTCCAGTAGACTAGAAGCCCCCTCTTCCCCAGGCTCTCATGCAACTGTCTGACGATATATATAAAAGGAACAATACCAAGTAGGGATGTAAATTATCGATTAATGCATTAACAGTTAATTGATACGTTTTGATAAGGCTACCGATCGATTAACCGGTTAATTGATAAGCGGCTTTTTTTTTTTTTATAATCAGATAATCTTAATTTCCATCAACGTCTTAACATACAAATCTACATTTTGCTGATATACCGAAATAATACAAAATGCATGTTATATTCCTTAATCAAATATTCATTTGACCAATGATGATACAGGGCCAGGCAATGGCATCTTTGTATGTACGTTCCTCGGCCACACGCAGACAGAAATGTCACAGAAAACCACCCAATGATAGAACCGCATCATTTTCGATTAATTCAATTAATTGTTAACTGTTAACGACTAAAGTAATTTCTTATCGACTATTAATCGACAAATACAAACTTTGATGTATTGCTTTGTTTCATCTCCTGAAAAAAATAAAAAATAAAACAAATCATTTAAGTCCGAGCCTGGCCAGGCCAGGACTAGAAACGCAGCAGGCTCAGCGAGGTTTGGCCACGCTCTCTGAAGACAGTGAAGATGCTGCTGGCTTTGAGCCAGACAGGGCATGTCTAAGGTAATACATTACATACTGGGAGGAAAGTCAATTATAGTCCCATTGCCTTTGTACAGTGACTCCCCAAACTGATGATTTCAGCCTAGATCAGGGGTTCTCAACGTTTTTTTTTGGCTGGGGGACCCCCTGAAAATGCTTTGGCCATGTCTCGCGACCACCGCCCCGCCCCATGTCCATTTTTCAGACAGTCGATTGCATTTTTTTTTCGGGACTCCCCAAAATAATTCCGCGACCCCCCAAGGGGTCGCGACATCCAGGTTGAGAACCCCTGGTCTAGATTGATCATCAACACTGATGATGGGATTTATGCTTGGTGCATTCTTAGCGCTGCTTCAGTGGGGCTTTGGGTACATGAGTGTCACTACATCCATAATGACTATACCACATTTACAGATACGTTACATAATTTAGATCATCCTGACATAACAAATGTGCATTGGATTATAACATATTACTGGATACATGTACTGTATGTATCATCATCATCATGTCCCATATTGAACTAACAATCACGGTTTCAGATAAACAAAGATAAACTAGACAATGATATTGAAATATTTGTAGTTTAACTAGAGCATGGGTTTGGAAAAAAGGTTTGCTCTACGTGCTGAATGTGTTCAAGTTTTGCTCTCGTGCTCTCTGTGCTTGGATATTAAAACACTTTCCCGCAAGACCACCTTTAATTCTGGCAGAGCAAATAATTTTAGCACTTGAAGAAAACATCGTCACAAATGGCCTCCATTATGATAAAACTATCAAACTGAACTGACCGGTTAGAATAAATGCCAATTTAGAAGTGTGTAACAGATGACACAGTTAACCACTTAAATCCTATACTTAGTTCAGGGGTTCTCAACGTTTTTGGCACCAATGGCAGAGCAAACCATGCAAGGCACCAACCTGCACATCAGGAGCAATTAGGTGTTCAGAGTCTTGCTCAAGGGCACTTGAGCAACTCTGGTGGAGCCCGGGATTGAACTGGGAACTTCACAGTTCCCATTTGGCTGTTCTACCGCCCGCTCTACCCCTGAGCCACTGCTGCGCCCCCACAATGTGTACCAATATCAAGAACATAGCGCTATTTAACACTAAAAAAAATTATCCTACCTTTAAAACAATGAGCTCAACGTGAAAAATCACATCCAAACCGTCGATCTATGAACAGTTGAGAAAAGCAAAAGTGTGTTTCCCTGAGCAAATTCTTACCTGATATAGACCACCCCGCCCTGGTGGATCCTTCGTTGCCAGCCTATCGGGACCTCCGCCGGTGGCATCATGTCCTCGGGACATTGGCCCATATACTTCATAGTTCTGTCCATTGTACCTTCGGGACTCCAGACACACTCTGCCTTGCCAGATATCACCACAAGTCTGTCACACTAGCAGCAGCCGTTCTGCCTGCATGTCATCCTGGCCCCGATCAGCCAACAAATGACCAACCAAGAGACGGGGTGGGTGATGACGGCGGTGGTGGTACTGGGTATGCAAGTTGTTGTGCGCTCTCGAGTGTGTACAGAAATCCATCGGGAACTTCAGGCATGGCACAGCCTGAAAGAATTGCAGTTTTTCTTCTTTTTTTTTTACTGTGGCTTATATCCTAAAATCCATTTGGTCACGTGGGAGGGTTGGTTGGGAGGCGTTTGTTTAAACAGCTTGTGTTAAATGAAAATGTTTCCGACCCCCACCATTCTGCACCTGCATTGAATAAAGCAAAGATGACAGTGTTATCATTCTATAGTACCTATACTTCTATAAACATGTATTCGATTGAGTTTTGATAGTGTTCAAATGTACGTTTTCTATTCTAACTACACTTTACATGGGAGGTAAACAACAAAAGAAAAACAACTGAATTAAAAGAAAAGAAAACACTAAGAATAAGGAATAAAGTATATAATCTGTGGAGAAACGGGGGTTTGGAGTTCGCTGGGGTAAGCCATATTGATGTGGTGGCTTTGAAGGTTTGGAGGGTGGGGGCTTCTCTCCGATAGTACTGGTCGCTTCAAATACTGTCATCTTAAATAACTATGGGCAACAACCTAATCTTTAAAATGACCGAAAATAGCTGATCTATAAGCTCACAACACGTCTCAGAGCAAGCTCGTAGATCTGCTGTTTCGGTGCGTTTTCCAACATATCCGTGTAATCCAAATGACTGAAGAACGTGAATCCACGTACCTGCTGTCTGCTCCGCCGTTCCACAGGAGGAGACGGCCTCACAGTGGACCTCCAGGAGTGACGTCCACCATCACGACCGTCCTGCGGACACTTAAAGTTCTCATGCTGGAAAGACAGCGTTGTCTCTTCCAGTGCCTATAGGACAGGGCTAGGGCCAGGTGCGGAGGACCAGTCACAGGCTGCTAACCACCACCAGACCAATGATAGTGTTCAGTAAATTATAGTCAGAGAAATCTGCCGACGGATCTCGTCGTCACTGATGAAACGGGACAACACGACAGGAGGGCATCAACCGTCGCTCTTCAGTTTGGTGACGTTGTCTCCGATCGGGCTTTCTGCATGACATCACCCTCACACAGTCGTCTAGATGATGAGGAAGGAAACCGTCGCGTCCGCCGTGTCTCAAATTCACCTCTGTGAAATAAGTCAAGAGAAAAACAAATCAATATTACTAATTGTAATTTAAACATTCCAATCCTAGGAGAGAATGTTCCAATCCAAAAAAAAAATGTTTGTTCAAATAATCTTCACCTCTTTCCATCTCTATGTCAGACCAGCATAGATGTTTTTTTTTGTACAATTCCATCAAGTATAATGGACATGAAATGGTAGATTTGAGATGTAGAAGGCCCCGTCTGACTGATAAAGCAAAAGAAGCTAAAAGAGAAGAAAATGAAAAGAATCATACGGCAGGTGCTCCAAAGATGCCGGTTTGCCCGGTTCTGAAATTGTGGTGGCTGACAGACATGCAACAAAAATACACAGGAGAATATTACCATCTTGTTGCCACTGGTGATCTCATCATAAGGCACTGGCCAAGCCAAATGCTAGATTAAAATGGGGGATGGGGGATGATAGACAGGCCATCTTTTTGCCGTGGCGGTGACTAAGGTATGACTAACCCCCGAGCAGTCTTCATTCACAATAAGCTACGACCATTCCTTTGAGTGCTGCTGGTGCCACTTCACAACAGTGCCACACAAGGAGAAATGAAAAATATGTAAGCTACAGATGGGGGCTGAGAGGTGTATGTGATCACACACAAAAAAAAAAAAAGGGAAATCAGAAGTGATGGAAATGAAAAATCTAATTTGGAACTGTAACACGATATAAAGCTGTAAAGGGGCATTCCACCCATTTTCAACATTTTACTATGTCATTAGGCCTAATATACCTTAGAGTTGTTGTGTGTAAATAAAAATAAAAAAGTCCCCCCATTCTGTGTCTCCTAGAAAACACAGTCTGAAACAAATCATTAACATGGTGAATGACATCTTGATGACATCATCAAGATGTGATTCACCATGTTAATTACGGTATCTTTTTCAGACATCCATTTCTAGGAAAGACAGAATGGGGGGGGACTTTTTTTATTATTATTTCCACACAACAACTCTAAAGGTATATTAATGAAAACATAGTAAAATGTTGAAAATTGGTGGAATGCCCCCTTTAACTTACATCTCCTTTAGGCCTTACTTTCCAGGATTCAAATTTTAAAAAGTGGCAGTTCGACAAGCTCAAAGCTGAACGTGGACAAATGGAACCAAATAAAATGGACCATTACAGGTCCATTTGTACACTCGCTTATGGTGGTCTCTTACAATTGTATTTGAATATTTTAATACCACCGGTATTGTAATTTTGTGAAGTTCACAACATGCCAGCTCTAATTCCGGTTCCTCAGTGTTGGACCCGGTTCCTCCAATTGGATCCCCTACCCAAATCAATTTGAGGATCCCTGGTACGAAGTTGAGAACCACTAACTATTGGCTACCTATACTATTGGCTACCTAAGTAAACTGTTAAACCTAACCTCATTCCTAACCTTAACCTCAGTAAAAGTATACAGCCCTAGATCTAACCATATACCTAAACCCCAGTAAAACTATGCCTAGGCATATAGCCTAACCCTAAACTTATTTCTAAGCTTATTCTCAGTAAAACACAATAAAGAATACCAGAACCGCCGCACCGAGCGGTCGTCTGGAGAAAGCAGGGGGCGAGATGGAATAGGGGACGACGGTACCCGATACCATACTGGTCTGTCTGAGAGAACCACTAATCTATTGGCTACCTATACTGGTCTGCAGAAGGCAGCGTGGCACTCTTGCTATTGCACGGTAGCATTACAGTGTGAACTCATACTCACACTGTGCATTTCCTCTGGTCTTATAAAGGATGAGTCATACACAGCAAAATGTGACACAATATAAAAATACACCGGGGATTGTCTTTCAACCGACCTATGCTCACAGCGCTTGATGGACTGATGTTTGCTAAATGGATAATTCTCGATTGGAATTAACAGGCCGTCGCCGGATATTGCTAAAAAGGTGGCAAGAGATTAGTACAAATCAACCAGGGGTGGAAACGGTGACAAGAAATGCAATACAAATACATTAATGTAATAATATTTTTATTCTATTTTTTTTTTACATCCTTCTCCATTACCAATACGTAACAGTGATTATTCCCCCGTCATTCCAGTTTATATGGCTAAGCCAAGGGAAGGCACATTTGTATGACGCAACACCACTACCATAACACAATATATCAGCCACAAAAGAGCAGGGAGAGCTCTCCAGCCCCTTTCACCAGTGCACCATGCCTGGAGCGAAACTGACCGAGTTGAAAAATAGGACAGGCTGTCTTGGATGCAAGGTAGCGGTCCCAAAGGGGGTGGGAGGATAGGTAGTAGATTCAACAGCCACCCAGCACCAAATATTTCGTGAATTAATTTGGTTTCGAGATACGAGGGCGTCTCCGTTTTGTGTGACACTGAACAAATAATGACTTTCGTGCCGGAGGCAAGAAATGAGACAAAATAAACGCGGACAAAGACAGAAAATGTCCAGAAATGCCGCAATAATGGCCAACAAAGCAGACCACAAAAAAGGTACGCCTTTATTAATCCTGTGAGGGGGCCGGTAAAGTTTCAGCTTCAACCAGTTGATGGCTGCTCAGTTGGTGTTAAGTGTCCGATTATTTAAAGGGATAGTTCTCAGTTTCAAATAAAATAAACATTAAAAACAAAGTCATGGAAATATAAATGGACATTTATATAGGTCTTAACTCTTGAGTGTACAAATGGAAACATACCAGCTACGACAGTGTGATAAAACCTGGTGGGATGCACACACAGATTAGACCCACCGACGGACCGAGTGTCTTGCTCATGGACACTTCTATACGTTAGCAGTGTCGAAAAAGCTGCCAATCAGCGCGTATGCCGGTCATCTACTATGCCATTCAGATACCACTCTTTATTCACATTTTGATTGCTTCAGTGTTTTATACTCAATTACCGGTATTTATCTTATAATTTTACCAACTTCTAGCTGCACGTGAACAATTAAGAAATGTTTTTTATTTAAGGCTTTCAGGAACCCAAATGGCCCCTGGACCCCACTTTGAGAACCACTCTGTCCTAGATTAGTTTCACACACTGGTATCGGATCAGTACCGAGTCAGTATCGACCAATTAGCATTGTTATGGGGATCGGAATCCGTATTGGGAAGGAAAGAAAATGGTATCGGTGAGCTTCTATTGCAAACACGCGGCATACAATCTTATAAAAGCTAAATTAACTTTTACATATTGATACAAAGTGTATTGCTTAGTCAGCATAGGTATTAGCTGTGCCCTTTTGATGCCAAGAAAAGGAAAAAGGTGAGGTAATACTGAAAAAAAGAAAAAAAAAAAAAAAAACCTTTCAACTAGATTAGAAAACATAATTGCCTAGAATGGGAACACTCAGAATATCAACACACAAGTCACCACGTTTTTTTTTTTTTTTTCTATTTGAGGGAGCAGCCAGCCAGCCAGTGCAGCACAGATTCTGTTCTCTCCCCGACTCGTAAATCTCGGCTTATATTTCATGTGCTGTCGCAAGTTATGTATGCCCATGGTGGGAGGTGGGTGGGTGGGCTGCACATCGGCCACTGCACACGCCTTAGCCCAGACGAACTACAAGACCCATTCAGATTCAGACATCTTTATACTGTATGTGACACTGGGTACTACGCGACATCAGGACGAGCAATCATAACCAGTTTCCCTAGACTAGAGGTTTTCAAACCTTTTCATATCAAGGATGTCCTCCATGTCCATCAAGGATATCCATTATGTATTTGACATTTTGAGCCACGGTCGGACCACCATTTGACGAGACTTTGCTTTGCAGACCCAAAACTAAAGAATATTTTGTTGCTGTGCCCAGACGAACTAAGACCCATTTCAGACGAGGTCTTTATATGCGACACTGGGACGCCCATCGCTGCTACACGACATCAGGACGAGCAATCATAAATCGGTTTCCCTAGCCTAGACTAGAGGTTTTTCAAACCTTTTCATATCAAGGACGGGGTCCATTATGTATTTGACATTTTGAGCCACGCGGTTGGACCACCATTTGATGAGCATGAGACTTTGCTTTGAAGACCCGAAACTAAAAGAATATTTTGTTGTCATTGGGATACAATTTTGTTCACTTTGTGATACCATGCTAGGAGACAACAGGCAAATAATAACGATTTTACACATTGTGTAACTAGAAGTTATAAAGATGTCCAACAATAATTTAACTCTTGAGTGTAAAATTAAACCAAATGGACCCTCAAGAGTTGAAGATCTATAAGGGTCCATTTGGTTATCAACTTTCCATCATTTAGCTGAGGACCAACTGGAAGGACCACTGGTTGACAGAGGTTGACCACTGGTTGACAGAGGTTGACCACTGGTTGACTCGCTGCCCTAGTCTGACACTAACATCTATACATTACATTCCATGAGCTTGCACATACTGTGTGTAGCCTACTGTGTACATAATTCAAATATCTGGTCAAATTGTACATAAATGAAACTGCCATGACACCAAGCACAGTCTGCGGGGAAACAGAAACACCATGACATAATGAACACAAAAATGAAATTAAACAATGAAAACAACATAATATTATTATTATTACAAGATGGTGTGGCTGTGTGTAGGTAGGTAGGGGATGAAAGCAGAAGCCATAATGCAGGTTTTTCCCTCTCTGGAACAGAAAGAAAGATCCGGGTATTTGTTTATAAAACAGTTATCTTTGTTATATCTGCCAACTGTGCTGCTTTCATTTGCATATCATCATCTGAAATTTTGCCATGGTAACATCTGCAACAGAACACATGGTGCAGAAACAGGGTTCATCGCCATGGCCAGCTTGTGGTGGACATTTTTTGCCATGGACATACAAATATTAGCAGGAAGTGAAACAGAGCCACGGTAGCCATAAATGTATACTACTACTAGTGCTGTGGTCCTCAAAGTGGGTTGAGGCCGGGACCCTCAGGGTTGCTTGAGGGTGGTCCTAATGGACCATTATTGCCAGGTCTGGAACTCTGAATCTACAAATGGAAGTTATGGAACCAAACACACTCAAGAGTTATGGGGGTTCTTGAAAATAACAAGTTTGAGAACCACACTGTACCAGCTGAATGCACAGTGTCATTCATAATAAATCAGTGTCATACCGGACCGGTACATATCCTGGAAGAATACCTGGAGACTGACATTATCAGCAATCATACGCTCTTGTGATCAAAATCATAACATTATACTGTCTGTCATGTCAAAACAAAATCACAGACACATTTGTCCGTTTATGTATGGACATATTGTGCAGAAATGTGCCTTTCCCCCACCACCACTTTCATTCCAACACAATCCATATTATAATATGAGCTGTGGTGGTGGCTCCAGCAAATAGCCCTCTCCTAGGCTAGGGTATGAGGTTTGCTGGCTGGCTGGCTCCTCAGTTTCTACAGGACTATAGTAGCAAACAGGGAAAGGAACAGGGGGAAAAATACATCAACAACGCCTTAGTTATTTGCGTTTTGGGAGAAAGCTATTTGACAAGAGAAACACAACGCAGGAATCGATGAATGTTAAACAAATACACGTTGTTAAACGCCCTCCCCAAAACACCATATAAACTCGTTTAATTTTGGAAGGCATTTCGTCTTACTAAGAGGCATACATACAGTCCAAACGCCGAAGCTAGTTTTGTTGCAGCTAACATTATAGCAAAGCCCAGGCTAAAAGCTTTAGCTAACACACCAACCAACCAGCCAGCCAACCAACCAACCAGCTCAGCTCAGCTGCAGTGGGCAAGATATTAACAAGACAAATCATCCCCTGTCAGATGAAATCATGCTTCTAATCTTGATTTAACTTCCAAACGAGGGAGATAGATGTGTGTTAAAGATGTATTTGTCGGGATACTGACCAGTGTTAAAGGATAAACCCCGTACCCAGGGTTGGTTCTGTGGGCTTCTGACTGTCTCTCTTCCCAAAGCCAGTCCTTCTCCTGCTTGCCTGCGAGCTTGGCTGAGGAAAAAAGAAAAGAAAAAGAAAAACATACTTCGCCGTACGACAGTGAGGCGCGCGCTCCGACAATAGCCGATCTACAAGTTCGCGACGCGTCGCTGGCGCCACGAGCTGTGAGCTTGGAGATCGGCTACGGAGCATACTATAGGCTAGCTCTGGACCATAGCTACACTGGTTCTATGATTCTGCCTTAATACTGCAAGGTAGAATCATAGAAGCACTGGAGCTATGGACCAGAGCTAACTATAGGCTTAAAATACCAAAATACCACCGCGACTACTTCAAAATAAAAGTGACTGGATGTCATGATCCCGACAAAATAGGTGGGATTAGCGATATCATGCCTATGATTTATTATAAGCTAATAATAATAATAATAATAATAATAATAATAATAATAATAATAATAATAATAATAATAATAATAATAATAATAATAATAATAATAATTAGGGCCTATAAAGCAAATTGTACCATGGTACCATTTTTTGAACATATCCAGCAATATAAACCACAACTTTTGTTGGGGTCAATGGAACGTAACTTTTCTTGACAGTGAAACGTAATTGTCTTCGACTGCAAAATATCCCAGCAAATGTAGCCATGTAAATGGCATGGTAATAACGTAATAGTTATAACTGTTCAGACCTTAATTAATAATTAGGCTGTACGGCCTTTCACAGAACATTTATATTCTGTTCTCAGTCGGCCATACACATATAAACAAACACACACAAACAAACAATGCTAGTTCTGCCAATATTCCATATGATAATCATTAAAAAACACTAGCAGCCTTATTATTTATTTATAGCGTTCTTACAGCGCACTCTAGTGGCAATTACAAAGAAGCCCACCAAATGGAAATAAACAGCACGACTACTACTACTACTACTACTACTACTACTACTACTACTACTACTACTA
>OOFJ01083579.1:0-10743 GCA_900323375.1 Benthosema glaciale
ACACACACACACACACACACACACACACACACACACACACACACACACACACACACACACACACACACATACGTACAAACACACATAGCTGGTCCTGACCTCCCTGGAGCCCTAAGCTAAATTCTGCTAAGTGGCTGTCCTGCCTGACCTGTGAGCCATGTAAACCATTTGCTATTGCCACACAGTCACACCTGAGTGAGTCTCTGCTTGTACTGGCCGATGATCCAGCATCTCCTCTACTGAAATAATAGATAATGTTATTATTTTATCAGCTGCATTCAGGCCCATTGAATCCACTCAGATTTCATTTTATATCATACATTTTCAAATATGCAATTCTATTTATTCTCACTTGAATATATTTACATAGAGATGTGCATCCATAATGCCCAGCTAATCATACATTTAAATTAAATATACCAATAGTCATTTTAAATCTAAGCCTAAACCTTGACTGAGAGACTAGTTAATCATTGCCATGTTTCAAAATGATGTGCGCCTATGAGGAGTGTCATCCCTCCCATTATTGTCTGGGTTGGTTCCCCATCTACACAGAGGTTGTTGCTGGAACATGATAGCTTAATTTCATGCAAGCGCATATGCATACAGCCCTGAAGTGGCTGGCACGCAAGCAAGTCACAGTTAGACCAACAGACACACTGCCCAGCTCCGTTAGTAAGACCAGACACACTAGAGAGGGATGCACTGCAAGCAGATCAACACACATGTTACTGTCATTTACTGACATCAAACTTGGAGAGGAGCAAACACAAGTTTACCTGATTTCTGTTCCCACAATACAGTGCCCTCTCATGTCTTTTCTTTTCTTTTCTTTTCTTTCCATGACCAGATGATACTTCCACTTCACCCTCTCATCAAAGTTGTAAACGTTAACTCCTGCTTTGACTTGAGGGAAAGGTGTAATTTGCTACACAACTTGCATAGTGACTGTATAGGACTTCCTGGCTCTAGTTGTGTGGATCATGGACACATTAATTTTATATGTTGACAAAACAATTGGTGATTTAACCAATTCAAACAATTCATTTAGTATACTGAAATTAAAATTAAAATCTATTTTATTTGTATAGCACATTTAAAAACAATGCAATGCAGTGTAATACAAATACATCAGTGTACAATAAAGGAATAAAAACAATGCATAGCTGTGGTACAGTAGAAAAGAAAAACGTTAAAAAGAAAAACATTAAGAGCAGTTTAACTTAAGAGCAGTAAGGCAAACATATCCTATGTATAAAAGCGCATGAGCATTATGGGGACTGAAAGGCTTGTGAATATAAAAATGTTTTGCGTCTGGACTTAAGGTTCAAGGTTTCTTTATTTGTTACATCTGGGTGTGACAGACATAAAATTGTGTTTATCCCTTCATATACTCTATGTATAGAGTACATAGAAAAGAAAGAAAGGGTTAAAAGAAGGGAAAAAGCTCTCAACAGAGGGGGCAGATCTGACAGCAAGAGGAATGCTGTTCCATAACGTAGGAGCTGCGACAGCAAAGGCATGGTGGCCCCTGAGCCTCTTCTTTGTCGGAGGAATTTCTAGGAGTCGTCTCAGGTCGTCTCAGGTCTCAGGTCTGCTGACCTGAGGGTCCTAATGGAGGAGAGATATGATAGGAGGTCAGAGATGTAGGAGGGGGCCAGTTCGTTCAGTGCTTTGTATGCAAAAATAATGGTTTTGAATTGAATTCTGAACCGGACCAACAGCCATTGGAGAGAGGCCAGGGCTGGGGTGATATGATCTCTCTCCTGGTGCCAGACAAGAGTCTGGCATACGCGTTTTGCACCAGTTGGAGACGGGATAAGGATGACTGGCTATGTCCGGTGTAGAGGGAATTACAATAATCTAGGATGATATGAGTGCATGGATGGATGACTGGTGTGTGGAAAGAAATGGCTTAATATTGGTGATGGAGCGTAGGTGGAAAAAACTGGTTTTGACTATGGTGTTTATTTGTTATTTGCAAAAAGCACTGAGCTTTTTGCAGCCGGGTGAAATCAACCCTCAACGCTTTCTGAGATAAATAACTCAGCTTTCTGAGAGAAATGTCCCAATGTCCCCACCCATTCAGAGCACAACCCCCTGCGAGGTTTTTAGCCTGGGACAAGGGCAGAGAGGTTGCCAAGATCTTTTTTTTTTTTTTTTTTTGTAATGGAGTCAGGTGGACCAAATAATACTGTCATTCAGCTGTAGGAGGACGTTTTGTGCCATCCAGCATTTGATGTCAGTGAGGCATTTATTTAGGTTGATTAGTGTGGAGTGGTTGTTGGGTTTCAAGGAGAGATATAGTTGGGTGTCGTCTGCAATGGAATGAGATGTTATATTGTCTGATCATCAGGGGGAGCATACAGAGGGAAAACAAGATGGGGCCTAGGATGGGGCCTTGGGGGACTCCACAGGAGAGGTGGGCAGGGGGAGAGGAGAAGCTACCCATATTGACAGAGAAATTAAGGAAAATTTAAGTTTTGATATGGGTCTGTAAATTTCCCATGAATTTATTTTTGCTTGCTGGTCACAGATATAAATGAAAACTTTATGGGGCAAAAAATTCAAAAGTATTTAAAGAAAAGTAGAAAAAAAGTTTGGAGGTAGATGTACAGTAGTTCTATGTCTGAGAACTACTGTTCTATGTCTGAGCCGAGGTCTTACTCGTTACAGCAGGGGAACACATAATAAGTAGTCCTTAAGGTAGTTGTATTCCACATTGGATAACCATTCTCTTGTCAAACAGCTCACAAATCCAATTATCTCATACATCACAGACACATATCTTTATCACCAAATCCTATACTTATTTATTACCTGAATAATGTTTCATGTGTTCCATTCTACAGATGTTGAACATCTGCACTGGGTCCAGACACTGAAAGATGCACATATGGCTATTGAGGCAAATCTGCATTGGGAATGTAGAGCCCGTGGCAAGCCTAAGCCTACATACAGATGGCTAAAGAATGGCCAGCCACTCGCAACAGAGGCAAGTCAACTAACTGACATTGATAATATCCTGTCTAGAGTTTCCTATATACTGTAAATAGCCACTGTACCTGTCTCAAGCCATTTTCATCTCAAATCAAAAACACTACAAGAAATGTGACCCGCTCCATAGAAATCAATCAGTTGGCGGTTACTTAAGCATAAAATGCCTGTTTTATCTGATTGTAATAAAGGCCTCAAGTTACCTTGTTATAAAGATCACCAGCACTCACTTTAAAGCCCTTTTAGGATCTCTATTCCTAATAAAATGGAATTAGACTGCTTTTTTCGTGTACACCAAATCTCTCTCTAAAAGCTCACAACTCGTAATGTGTAATGTGCAATGTGTTGTGACGCATTGTGAGCTTGTAGATCTGCTATTTCTGTGTGGTTAATAATGGTGATGACCCAGACCCAGCAGCAGCAATGAACACATGTTCATGGCCTTCCTCAATGGGATTGTGTTGTGACACAAGTACATGTAGTACAGTAGCAGTCTAGCAGACAATAGTTGGTAATCTTAACAGGTGACTGTGATATGTTATGGGTTACTTACTACAGATAATTGAACTGGTAGAACAGGTCATAGATGTTAAGACAGTTTTGATAATTATAAGCAAACCAACATTGGAGCTTTATTTATTATCAAAATAAACAGACACATAGGCTACTCTACTGGGGGAAAAAGTTAGATTTACAAAATAAATGTTAATGTTAATTTATTTATATTGACATTGAATACATGCAAAATAATTTAAAGATCAAACGTTAATCAAAATTGTAATATTTCCAGGGAAGGGTGCATGTGCAAGATGGGATATTGGCCCTATCCAGCATCAGTCTGACAGATTCCGGCATGTATCAATGCCTAGCCGAGAATGAACATGGATCCATCTATGCCAGCGCTGAGCTCAAGGTTGTAGGTAAGCAGTGTGTTTGCTTAGCGTGGTTTACAAAGACATGAACCACAGACAAGGCCATCGTCCTGTGCACAGTGCACACCAATCATGCCGTCAATAGAATGAAAACACTTTGGACAAAACTTTTATAATGAACACAGAAATAGGTTAGAAGCCTCATTGAGGCTCCATGGCCACAGTTTTTTACAGTACATTATGATTCCAAGTAATAGACAGGTCAGTGGTGTGCTGATTACTTTCTTCTTTTTTTGCACAGCTTTGTGTGTGTGTTTGTACCATGAAATGTAATGTTTTGATTGGCTGAGCACGGAATGTGATGTATGATGTATAATGTAAGATGTATGATGATGTATGATAAGAGCGCCACCCACACTTCACACCTCACAATCTCCCTAATTGCCTCGATGCATAATTGTTGCCCCTCCACAAAGCAAAGCAATAACGGCTAATGGCCTTTTATGCCCCGTTCAGATACAAAGAAGCTGGAGAAAAAAAAGCATGCAAAACAATATTTTTGAAGCGCGCTTTTTTCACTGTAAACCATTGTAAACCATTGTATATGTTTCTCAGCCTCGCAGCCGGACTTCAGCAGAAGCCCCATAAAGAAGTCCACTCTGGTCCAGCGAGGGGGCGAGGTGGTCATGGAATGCCGTCCCCATGCGTCCCCCAGGGCCTCCATCTCCTGGCGGAGGGGAGGCGAACTCCTGAAGGACAGCAAGAGGTAGGGTACAATATTGTATGCCTCACTGCTCATGCCTTTCATAGCCTTTGGTTAAAGGGGCTTCCCTTTGTATTTATGCCTTATCTCTGGGGCTCATTGCTATTTATGGGTCTCCTCAAGGGTACGTTGGATGTCATTGTTGTATAAGGTGCCCCCGTTGGCCTAAGTTTCAGTGGGTTTCTAAGAAGAGCACAATGCTATATGGCTGCAGAAGGTTTAATATTGTACAATCACGGCTGGATAGAACACTACATAACACACTAACACTACATTCACTACATGAACTACAAGACAGTCCATCTGTCTTATAATAATAATATCTAATTTATATAGCGCTTTTCTCTGTACCCAAAACTAAAGTCGCTTGCTGTATATGGAGGATTAACTCAATATGCTGAGGAAGGAAACTTGTAATGCTGTATCTCATTCCCCGGGTTCTTCATGTCAAAGCTGGATGCAGAACAGAGATCCTGCAGTACAGACTTTCTGTCTGCAGAAAACTTCAGCTCTGAGAGAGGCAGCTAGGATCTGACAGTATCCCAGAGTCAACATCGTGAGGCTACGATATATGACAGAACACTCATTAGGATTTAAGGCATAATCTCAGGCAGCAGCTCTGCGCTTGTCTGTAGAGTTTCCGTAGTACGCCGTGTGGGGTGCCTGGCCATGCAAGAAGTAATAGTTCAAGTTCACCACAAAAACAAGTCACTTCGTGTGTGTGTGTGTGTGTATAGTGAAAGAGGAGGGGGAGTAATTGAAGCCACGCTTCACCCTGCTCATGCGGTAACATTGTGTGGGTTCAGGCAGCTGCCTGGGGAGAGGAAAAACAGTATAGACAACGCTTGGCTGTGTCACTGCAGGCATCCATATCCACGTGCAAAGCTGCAGTCCAAGCTGTGAGTGCACAATGTCTGCAGACAAAAAAAACAACAGTAAAACTCAGACTAAGACGACAAGGAAATAAAGAGAAAGGTCCATTTTGCCCAGCGTTTTAGAGAAGGATTGCACCTTGCAGCTCGAGGCCAGTTCTGCCCTGTTGAGTGTCCCTGCACACAATGCTCCAAGACTCCTCAGGTTCTCTCCATTTAAAGAGCTAGAAGTAGGTCACTGGAAATTAGGGAGCGCAGCACCTGTGATTTTACTCCCATGTGCAGAGAAGATCAAGTGGGGTAACACTTGCTATCAATCACCCTCCCCAGTGGACTATGCTGAGAGAATAGCTATTGTCCCTGATGCTGGCATTGTGCAGTTCCCTTATCCCTGTGGTGTAATGTTGGGGAATTGGGGTGTGTGTGTGTGTGTGTGCGTGTGCGTGCGTGCATGCGTGAGTTTATGTACATGATTGTGTGTGCGTGGACACACAGGCATGTGCATCCATGCGTGTGTTTCTGTGATTGCGTTTATGTGTGCATTCACATCTGGGCAGGGACATTTGCCCAGATGTGACATTTGCCAATTAAAATGTTTGAAAAATGCAGGTATTACGAAGTCACATTTTAAGCTCAAAGTCATGAGCCTTAACCTTTTCAGTTAAACAAAACATTTTATTTTAGATTTTTATTATTAGTGTGTATTAATTTTTATAACAGAATGCTTGGACAAAATACCATGTCTGTGCCAACTGCCAACCTTATGTTCTATATCATATGACTGTTTGGGGCTCCTACAGAGAGCGTGCTCTACTACTGTGTGTGCAATGCATCCTCACTTGACTCCGAACTTGTCATTACAGACTTGAGACTTAACTTGATACTTGCCAAAATACTTCAAACCAGCTCTGGTAAATAGAAATATTTAATAGTCAATTTTTCTCCAACATCCATCCATCATAGTCAAAAGCCCAGATGTTATTTTTCACTGAGTACACCAGTGTCTCCACTGTGTGTGTTCCACTGCAACACTGACAAAGCGTTTCAAAGACAGCAATATTTCTTCATAATACATTAGAAATAGAGCCCAGTCAGATGCACTATGATTAGACATTATGATTGGGCATTAGCTGTACCTTCATAGGATAATAAACAAAAAACCTCAACGGTGAAAAGGATTGGTGTGCATAGCACTTATTGGCACTGTGCAAATTGTGTGCATGCAAAAAATCATTAGTGTCGTGCACTTTCCTTTTCCTTGAGCTTGTTTTAGCCAGCAGTGAGTGTATTCAGTATTCAAGGAGCACATGACCATGTTTCCAGGCTGTTTCATATATATATGCAGTTAAAATCCCCTGCCTCAGATAAGACAAATTCCAAAATCATATTGGATGAAGAATCCCATATTGCATTTAAATCCAACTTTCAGGCTTAAGCTGATTGCCAGTATGTGTATATTTGACAAATTGTCATGCTATCTAATTGCAGAATTATATTTCCCCATAGCCCATATGTTCTTTTAATAAATAGCATGCAAAATGATCATAGAAGTAATTCTCATGCAATCTAGCCTGCGTGTTCACTTAACTATTCAGCTGAAATCCCTAAAGGGCCACCGCCCCTTAAAATTAGAGCTGCAGTATGATGTATTGATGTTCACTGTCTGTCTATAACCTATTTATTTGGGGAAAACATTTCTGACTTTGAATGCACAGCACAGGCAAATTCTGATAACAAACATCGATAAGGTGAATATTGGTGTTGTGGTGAACTTGTTATGAACATTTATGCTAATGTTTTCTTATTTTGATTCTGACAATGGTGAGGCTGAAAAAAATAATTTAAATTGAAAACAGCAACAGGTCACTGGTTGCACGTCGGTGCCTGTCCTTCACACGCACGCACGCACGCACGCATACACACACACACGCACACGCACACGCACACGCACACACACACACACACACACACACACACACACACACACACACACACACACACACACAGTCCCAAATTGTATTCCATTCCAGTCCAAGTCTAATAAATATGTACTCAGACAGTACTCAGATTTTCTGTTAAGCAAAACTTGATTTAGACCCAAAATGGAAAGGTGCATTTAGTGGAGCCAAGATAAAAGCTCCAACCTCTCTTCATTTTTGTGTCATTTTTGTGTTGCATTGTGACGACAATGTTCTGGAGTTGTGCGCTTGTATGGATGCGTCAAAGTTTAATTGTGTCAACTGTACAGAGTCAGACTGGGAACACAAATCAGGCCGAGAATGTAAAAGAGAACTCCCCCATGTCTGTCCAAATTTACATAACAATCACACTTGTGTGAAGTGAGGGGCACTCTTATGATCATAAATCATCAAATCATCACATTCCATGCTCAAACAGACATACACACAAAGCTGCGCATAGGAGGCCGGGCTAGAGCCCCTCAAAAATAATGAAATGGTAAGAGCAGGCAGCCAAAAGCCCAGAAACTAGCTGATTTGGCAGCTGATCAGTAATACAAAAGATTTTGCAAAGTGTGGCTGCCCTGACGTAAGTCATGGATAGCAGCTCTTGAGATCCAAGGAATTTAAATAGCTTGCAGTATAATGCTATATGGTTCAACATTTCACATTAGTGGTGCATCTTGTAAGGCTGCACAATATATCGTTATCGTACCGTTATCGAGGTATGAACATGCACATTATCAGTATCGCAAAAATCGTCATAAAATAAAATAAGGAGTCAATGATGTGTGCATATACAGTACATAGTTAGAATACAAACGAATGAAATCAGAAGTGAAAGAGTTGTCTCACTCACAGTTCCATATCCTTACATGTTTAACCTCCTTGCAGAATGGGACAAATGTTTCTTAGTGTTAACAGACAGCGTAGCGCCATGACTTGTCATTCTCACCAGTCTCCCCATTCTCTTTTGGACTGTGTCTCAAATCAATATGTGCTGCCACGTCTCCATGGGCTTTCCGTAACTCACTGGACCCGCCTCAACATGTGAGCGGGGGGGATTGATTAGTTATCATATTTTCCAAGGGTTGGTCATGGGGAAAAGGAGAAAGAAGTGATTACACAGGCAGTGCGTCTGGACGAGAATAGAAATGCTCGTTGTGGAACGGGATTTGTCCACCAAGCAGATAGTTCTTTACGTTTCTATTTGTTTTGCAGCTCATTGCCCCTCAGGTCATGTTCTCAGTGCGCCTCCATCACTCAGCGTTTGATATTTTTGTCAATAAATCAGTGCAAAGCACCCAGTGTCAGACATGCTCTCTGGGTCTCTGCTCGAGCCGAGTGAATACATATTTATTCTGAGGAGCAGCTAAAGGGAAATTGTTTGATTTCCAAGCCGGCTGCTCATATAGCTTGCAGCATTTGTGTTTGATTTGCCGCAACCAAAGGTCACATGTGAACACATTATCTGCATCATTTATGCATATGTTATATGCTTCCTCACTTGTCTTTTTGAAAATAACATGCCAAAATATGAAGTCTCCATGTACTGTACTATCTGCTGCTTCTGGAATATAGATTACAGTGCTATATCCAGTGAAACGCCTGCTGGTTCTTCCACGTTTTTCACACTTGAACAAATAAAGCTCATCTCTATCTCTATCTCATTTATTAGTCTCTTTTCTACATTTCCACAGGATGAATCCCTTCATAACAGGAAACGGGAGGGAAGCAACAATATGACGCATTGTGCATTATAACAATGAGGTCAATGTGCGTTACTGTTTTGAGTGCAGCTTTATAGTCATGCACTGTTCCATTAGATTCAACATCTCAATCCCCCCCAAAACCTCCCTTCCTGGGACCAGAGAGTGTTTTTCAGGGAGATGGTTCTATCTGACTATCTCAGTTTATTACCTTTCAGGGAGGTCTTTTACTGTACTCTAGAGAATGATGAAGCCACTGGTGAATATTCCATTCACGCTCTCTCTCTCTCTCTACAGCGCACTGTAGTTCTGTTCTGTCCTTACCGTCCATTGTCTGCCACTGTGTATCCAATTAAGAGAAACATTCGCGCTTTTATATTGTCAATTCCACGACCAATATGTTGTACTCAGACAATGATACGTTCTGTGTGCAAATGTGCTCCTATTGAAGATGGAGTCTGAAGCACAATTCAAATGAATCAGAGTGGGGGAAAAATGTTAAAAACTAAAAGCTGTGAATGTAATTAATAGCATCCCGCCCGGTTTCTTCAATTAATTAAAGAACAAAGCATACTGTTAAAATCCTCAGTATTCATTTTACACAAGTTACACGAATGTGACCAAATGGACGAATAATAAGGTTCCATGTTGTTCACTTTTCATGTTGTAACACTCTGTGTTAAATTAACACGTAGTATTTTACTGTGTAGCTGATTGCTATAGTGGCTGTGATATAGAATGATCATGTATAACAGTGGTTTTCAACCAGTGGTCCAGGGACCACAAGTGGTCCTTGAGAGGGAGGGTTCCAGGTGGTCCCCAGCTAAATTATGGAGAGTTGTTAACCAAATAGACCCTTATTAACTCTTGAGAGTGTAAAATGAAACCAAATGGACCCGTACGGGTCCATTTGGTTTCATTTTACGCTCTCAGAAGTTACATTATTGTTAAACATCTGCATTACTTCATTTACATGAAGTCTACACAATTACAGAATGTAGAAGAATAGTTATTTTGATCAATGTTTGAACCTCCCAAACACTTTGTGTGCGATGGGTCTATGATGGATCGACCCACCCCACACAATAATGGTGGTCCCCCCAGGTTGCTCTTAGTCAGGATGGTGGTCCAGCCAAAATTCTCACATGTCACCCCCCTTCTCCGCTCCCTCCATTGGCTACAAAAAACCCTGATGCTAGCATTCAAAGCAACCAGAGGTATGGCGCCGCCATATCTGGCAAGTTTGATCGCACCCTACAAACCCCGCCGAGCACTCCGATCAGCCGATACGGGGAAGCTGGAGGTACCCTCGCTAAAAACCCCTGGACAACGTTCCACACGCCCCAAACTCTTCTCCCTTCTGGCCCCAAAACTTTGGAACGCACTCCCCATTGCAGTCAGAACTGCAGATTCGCTCCCAATCTTCCGCCGCAGTCTGAAAACGCACCTCTTCAGACTCCATCTTGGCCCATAGTATATGCAGCCGCAATTGCCCTAGCCTCTCGACCTCCTACAGGCGCAGGCAAAGGCTCGACTTATGTATCTTAGATGGCTTTTTATGTAGACTCAGAT
>OOFJ01083671.1:3232-15803 GCA_900323375.1 Benthosema glaciale
TTCCCATAACCCAAAGGTGTGCATTTCTCTATACAGACAGTGATGAGTCAAAACGAATTACATTTTATGAATACAAATTGCAATATGTAAAATACTTTGTGAGAGAGAGAGAGAGAGAGAGAGAGAGAGAGAGAGAGAGAGAGAGACGAAAAGGAAGAGTCAGAAGGAGACAAAAATGAAATAGAACCCCACATGCCGTGTTGTGAGCTTGCAGATCTTCACTGGTTTTGGGTCCCGGGCAAACATCTAATTTCTCTTGGGTCTTGAGATCTTTTGGGTACCACTAATCTCTCAAGAAGAGAATACAGAGCTGCAAATTCAAAGGAAACAAACAGCAGAGGGCAGTGTTCATCCCTTTCCCCCCCCCATCCACTGATATATAGAATGATATGATGCAGGTTGGAATGTGACACCAAGTAATGCAACATCAACATGTAATATAATATTATTACTAACATCAAATATTTTTATGTGGGGGGGAAAAAAAAAGGGAACAAATTATTTATTATTTCATACTGTTGTAATCCCACTGCCATTGAGAACTGCCATCAGTGACAACAACCCTACCTGTAGTTGTTCATCCATGACCGCGGAGACCTCTCCCGCCATGGACTCCAGTTTGTCCTGGATGGCCCCCACACACGGCTCCCTGACCCCCCCACTCTTCAGGTGGTACAGGTTACGAAGGAGCTGGACGGAGTGAGGGAGAGAGAGAGACCATTACAATTTCAATTTAGGCATTTAGCAGACGCTCTTAATCCAGAGCGATTTACATAAGAGAGAGAGAGAGAGAGAGAGAGACAGAGAGAGAGAGAGAGAGAGAGAGAGAGAGAGAGAGAGAGAGATTCAGCAATCAGCACACACACACACGCTCAGAGCTCGGCAGCTGAATGGCAACTGCCATTACGACTTGTACAGTTGTTGTCATTAGTAGGAATGAAAACAAAGGAGCACCACTACTGGAGGATGAGGGCATGAAGGAGCGTAAACGAGCCAACATGCGTTCTTCACTCTCTTGTTTTTGACGATGGGTTTCCAGATTGTCTACTGGGTTACATAGGCAACGGTTTGTGTTGTGCTCGTCATCAGACCTGGCCCCTGGGCAACAAATATAAAGTGTTGCAGACATCGGGAGAGATCGAAGAGAGATACTTAGGGATTTTTTAGGTAGTGGAGAGGACAACAGACAGACACACAGTCAGAAAAGGTCAACGTCAGATGTTGTGCTGGACGGAGCCCTTGAAAAGAGGGCCTGTTCTCCCGAACGACGAGCCAAAGCCACACTTGCTAACTTGTCCCGCCGTGGCCGTGGGGGACAATGTGTACTTTTTCGGAGGGCTCTATAAGGCCAACGGCCAGGACCCGATCGACGTGCACGTCTTCAGTACCCTGTCTTTGTGCTGGTCGGATCTGACGCCCGTGACGAGCGGAGGAGGGGAATGTCCCGGCGAGGTTCCCTCCATGCGTCACGGCCACACAGCGGTGCTCGTAGAAGACGCCATCTACATCCAGGGGGGCTTAGTGAACTTTAAGCTAGTAGAGGAGGAACGCGGCATCTTGATTAAGGGCGGAGAATACTGGGACGTGACTTATGCGTTCAATGTCGACACCCACCGGTGGTTCAAGCCCGAGGTTTCCGGGGACGTTCCGAAGGGGAGGTGGGCCCACTCCGCCTGCGTTTTAAAAAAGGCCATGTACGTCTATGGAGGATTCCGGGTGAACGGCCTCACCAATGACATCTACAAGTTGGACACCGGCACAATGTTCTGGTCTTTAATTAGCACGAGGGGCTCTCCGGTGCGCGTTTCAGGATGTCACTCTACCACCATCATCGGGACAAAGATGTTTGTATTCGGGGGCCAAGGGGACGTCCAGGACAAGGACAAGTACAACCACATCAGAGTGTTTGACACGGAGAGCAACGTCTGGCTGAGCACACCGTCTGCGCCGCCTCTTCCAGAACAATGTGAGGGTCACGCGGCCTTCGCCTACAATGGAGAACTGTACATATTTGGTGGCTACAACTTTGATCGAGGGCATTACATGAATGATCTGTGGAAATTAAATACAGAGACCTTCTCCTGGAAGAAGTTTCACCCCAAGGGGAAAGCCCTGGTTTGGAGGTCTTCCGTGTGCAGCTGCATGGTGGGAGATCGCGTCATCCTCTTAGGAGGACACAGAGACGCAACCCATACGCAACTACTCTTACAGATCTTACACTTAAGTCCTAGACTCAAGATGTTATGCAAACTGGCGGTTGTTCAATACGATCTAGAGCTGTCCGAACTCCCGCACGACATCAAGTGGGAACTAGAAGCAATGACTACAGAAACGGCAAACCTGAACTTGCTCACTGACATGGAGAACACAAAAACTTTGTTTGTGTGAGGGGACCCTTTGGAAAAGAATGCAACAAAATTCAACAAATCAAGCATCCTATCTTCCGCCTCAAATAATAGTCCTCTGTGGTACAAATATTTCCCCTGCAACTTCCTCAAGTCCTGATAGCTGCTCACGGCACTGCACTATGAGAAGCGCACTTTTCTAGTTATATTAGGTTTTTTGCGAGTTAAATTTACAAGATTATCAATGGCGTGTGATATGAAATGTAAAATTACCATTAAACAGCAATTATTGTTTTTTATTATACATTATCATCTACTGGCTTCCATACAGGAAGATACAAAACTGACTTTAGTCACCTCAGCCTAGCATTAGGGGGGTGGCTATGGAGGGATATTACTGTATGTTGTGTCTGTTGACTTGAGTACTATCTACAGATGGACACAAAAGACAGAAGCATGATCATTTGGAGTTAGTTTGCCTATGCCTCTATGTGGTAAAATGGTCATTTAGCTGATGCTTGTTTAACAAGTCTCATTGAAATTATTTCTAATGTTGCATCAAGGAAATAATATATTGTATTTCTGTGTATATAAACTGACAGAAAGACTTTCCGTGAACTGTTAAGGAAGACTCCTTAGACATACAGTATGTATTTTGTTATTTTTTTCAACATGCTCATAAAGTGCTCTCTGTCTATCAAATGGGCCTAACTCTAATCTAAAATTGCATCAAAGGATTTACAAGTAAGTAAGTTTACAAATTGTTGTGTTGAAATAACTACCCTTTTAGTTGGTAAAGGTGAGGTGACTCATGACAACAGAAAGAGTCTGAGCAGCCGACAGTGAGAACAGCTTCACTTTGAAACACAATTCACCTTTAGCTAAGCCCCGCCCTCTCCCACTTAGACACTCCCACTTGGACACTAGTGTCCAGCCGGGCTCATTCATTCCAATGTAAATATCATGGGTTTTACACATTAAATACTGGTTCATTTTTGGAACCAAACCTTCAAAATCTCTTCCAAATCCGTCAACAAGGCCTGCCGTATGCACTGGAAAAATATGTGCGTGACATTTATTTTTTAAAACTATGTTTTAGAGGAAAACTATTGGTGGAGAGGTTTGTCTATCACATGTTGTGCTTAGCTGTGATTGGGCCATATCAGTTTGGGGAGGGGCTTAGCTATAGGTCAATTGCACAAGGTTGCTTTAAATATGTTATGTTCTCCCCAATGGCAATAATTATCGTGTTCCCTGTATCTATAGTGTGTAGAGTTGTTATATTTAGACTTTATATTGTCAAATTATGACAGAAATCAACTAACTAACCCCCCCTTCTGTTCCTACACCTCTCACCCGATCTACAAGCTCACATGGTTTAGATGTGCTACTAGATGTTGAACTGCTATTCTAGCCCCAAAGTGTTGTTGGTGGACCCTATTGTCAACAAGTAGAAATACTTTACGGTGTCGACGGCCACTCACAGTTAACAGTATTGTATTGAGAGGTGCTTGAAAAGTACTGTATTGTATTGAGTTGTGCTTGGAATGTACTGTAAATCTCCAAACTGTTAATACAAATTTAAATCAATCAATCAATCACCCCAGAGCAGGGAGTCTAGGGCTTGTGTGATTCTCAGTACCGTCTTGGAGTTCCTGGCGTCCTGCATGAGGTTCTCTGCCACCTTCATGTCCTCCTGGACGGAGTCGGCCTCCGTGAACTTCAGAGAGTTCAGGTGGTCCTGCACCTTCACACACTGTGTGTCCATGAGCTGAAACAAAACGAATGCAGCACTTACTATGGTGAAAGAAATGCAAATGCCACTCCATGCCATGCAGCGTTCAGGAGAATTGCTCTTTTTCCTAAGTCTGCTGAACTTAATTCAAATCAACGTATTTTGCGTTGAACGATTTCAGCCCCTGCCCCTCTAACACTCTGTGGCTGTGCACGTCCCTGGTTACACGCACCAACAGTACAGGAGCCACAGGGATTAAATCTTTTTTTTTGTTGTTATGCCAATTCTCAATCAGCAATTTGTGAAAGCCTACCCCCCTAGGCCTACACTAGTACTCCGTTTCCTAAACAATTAGCATGATATGTACAATTAGGATTTTAATATCATCTGTGTTATCATTCTAAAAATATGTACCGGTATGTTCCTGTAGCTTACATACAGCCAACCAACCAACCATCCAGCTGAAGATTTCTTTTCATCTGAACATGTAGTCTACTGTTAGTTTCAATCTTAATATGAAATCTCAGATTTTATTGTAGTACGCACTTTGTTCATGATCGTGAACGTGTGTGTGTGTGTAGCAGTAGCGTATGCAGGAATTACAAGTTGGCCAGGCTGTCTACTATTAGTTCTCTAGTGTAGTTGGTAGTGTTTGTCCCCTCTCTTTTTTTCTCACTATGGATTTTGGCCAGGCTAGAAATGGATTTGAGCAGGCTATAGCCTTCGTTGCCTTACGGTAGATACGCCACTGGTGTGTAGATGTGTTACCTGCTGCGTGGTGGTGGTGACGATGCCCTGCTGCAGCCTGTAGGCCTGCTCCTGGAAGTATTTACGGGTCTCGTGGTTCCTCAACAGGTACTGCTCCATCTACACACAGAACACAATAGGTTTGTCTGTGTATTTAAAGCCTGATTTAAACAACAGGTACTGCTCCATCTACACACAGAACACAATAGGTTTGTCTGTGTATTTAGAGCCTGATTTAAACGTCATTGTACGACCACCATAAAGTAAGGCTCTTACTTGAAAGTCGGTTATTTGTAAGCAACGTGGTCGTACGACAAATTGTTAAGTGAGCAGTTGAGACGAATAACAGTCTAAGTGACATATTTTAATCTGACCCCTCCCTGAAAAGGCCTAGCTGTCCTGACCCCATATCCATCATTTATACATTATGGATCAATAGTGTGACTTAAACTGTTATTCGTCTCAACTGCTCATTATTGGCAAGGAGCGTGTTTGCACATTACAATATAATGTTCAAATGCGCAACAGTGAAGTTCCTCACCCACACCTTTTTGGTGTTACTTTTGTTTTGTACAGCACTATGGACCATTAAAAACCTTTTTTTAAAATATATTTTGTAGGCAAACAAACAGCTTACGAACCTGATCACAAGACATAGATACGGTAGATGTTTGTGCTGTTTGAAAAGATCTCCCTCTATTTTCCCTACTTATGAATACATACAATAGTATCTGTGTTTTGAAGGCAGTAGCTCAACAAATCCCCTGAATTGACGTTTATTTTTCGTGTGTGCGCATCCTAAAGTGAACCTTTACAATGAGGTGATAAGATAACAGACAGGACGGTGACCTTCAACAGGGCATCCTCAGTCTTCTCTGGGCTGGCCTTCAGAGCCTGGGCAGCGTCCATGATGGGCATGGGCATGAAACGAATGGTGTAGTTTCTGGTGAAGGAACAGGAAGAATCATTACTGGTTGGTTGGTTGGTTGGTGGAAATGGAAGAGCTGCTATTATGGGCAAGTGTGAGGCAGAGAGGAGATTCCAAATATGTTTCACAAGACCTTGACCATAACCAGCTGATTAGAGACTGCCTACAAAAAAAATGTATTTTATTTTCTTCAGAACTCGTTAAAAGTGGAATCTTGTGAAGATAAATGTGTTGTTGTTTTTCGGGGACATCGCACTAGCTTCAGGTCAGGAACGTTCAGTGGTGGAAACTAACTATATACATTTACTTAACCCATTTTTTTACTGAGGCCGATTCTAAAAACACCTTCTAAATACTTTATTTAAGTATATTTGAGTTATCTGAAAAACTCAAATATTTATATAGCAGCATAAATTTATTTTTTAAGGTTTAGAACACCAAAAGCAACAGAATGGGTTAAGTATACTGTACTTAAGTACAACTTTGAGGTATTTGTACTTGAGTATTTCCAATGCTTTTACTTCTACTCCACTACATCTCAGAGAGAAATGCTGTAGTTTTACGCCGCTTTAATTACTAGTAGTTACATTGTAGATCTGGATTATTTATACAAAACATACATTTTGGCCATTCGATAACCGATCTACAAGCTCACAATGTGTCTGCAACGCATTGTGAGCTTGTAGATCGGCGTATTTTCAAAAGGCGTTCATACAGTACATTTTGACAACTTGGAATGAGACATTCTGCATAAAGAGTACTTTCTATTTTTGGTACATTTTGATACCAATAATTTACTCAAGTACATTTTGATTTCCGGACCTTTACTTATTTTGATACTTATTGATACTTTTACTGAAGTACAACATGTGAGTAATTTTTCCACCACTGGGAACGCTAGCCTTTTGGACAAAACGGGGTATACACTACAGTGTACGTACTTTTCCAGGGCGGCAGCCACGTCCTGTAGGCCCTGAGGGGTGATGTTGTTCCTGTCCCATACCACCGTCCTGGAAACACACGCACGCGCACACACGCACACAGGCACACACACACGCACGCGCACACAAGCACACGTACACGCGCACACACACACATGCACACGCACACACAACCACTGGGTTTCAGAATATCTCTCCAGAGAGCCACAATTTAAACAAAAACTTTTCTCAGGACCTCAATATTGACTTTTTGGAGTTGTTGACCAGGCTCTTCTTGTAACAGTGATTTTTGAGGGGGCATGCATGGCTTTTGAAGATTACGTCATGTACTTTTTGACTAGAGCACTGACGTAAATTATGACGTAAATCGTTTGCCAGACATGCCTATTGACAACAAATGTTTGTTTAGGGCACTAAATGGCGACCTAAGACTGTTAGACATCATGTGGCTGATACAGTGGACTCCCTTCAATTCACTTTCTTAGGGCTGCCACTGCTAACCCTCCTATGCCCAGCTTTCCGGGTTTGTGTAAAGACAAACGTTGGCTTGTGATTGGCTGATCACCCCGTAGCGATGATTAGATTGGCTGAGCAAAGTACATATTGAAGATGAAAGTGAGGGTAGAAAAGTTAAGACGGAAAAGTGAGGATACAAATTGTGATTGGCCAGAATGAGATGATGTATGATGATGTGTGATGATAAGAGGCAGCCCCCCCTCACTTCACACATGTGTGATTTTTCCATGATCAGCACTTTATTTGGGTTTTTCACAAAACAGACGAACAACAACAAAAACAGAAACATAATATAAAACAAGAGAAGACAAGGTAAACAAAAAGATAAAATTAAATAAATACAAATAAAACAAAAAAATAGAAACGCAGGTGTGATTTTTTTAAAACTATTAAGTTGTTATAATATACTATTAAACTATATTTTATCCAGCAAGACCTTGAGAAAGTCTCTCAATAGGGGTTTTCCTTTCCACACTGAGTAGCGGAGTCAAGAATGCTAGATTATGTTGTCTTAATGCTCTTAATGTATGCTGTGTAAGTGTCTTAATGCTCTTAATGTATGCTGTGTAAGGCACTTTTAATTGCCTTGTTGAAATGTGCCGTTATACAAATAAACTTGCCGTGCCAAGTGTTCTTATCTTGCCACTGGAGACCTCTGGCCTCTAGTCCTCAACTTAAAACTTCCTCTCTGCTTCAGTGTTTCCACTGGTGTAACGTATGTACTTAAGTATAACTTTGAGGTATTTCGTTTTACTTTACTGTAAATGTATTCATTCGTTTAAAAAAAAAAATAATTTGTAATACTTTTTTACTTCTACATCTCATTCGCAGATCAAATATTGTACTTGTACTCCGCTACAACTATTATGAAAACATACCGGTAAGTTATTAGTTACTTTGCAGTAAAAATATGTAGTAAATGGCACACTCTGCGCAATGACTACTTTTGGCACTTTAAGGATATTTGGATCATGCCAACACTTATGCACATTTACTCAAGTACAGTTTGAATACCAGGCTTTTACTTGTAACAGTATTAATTTGTGGCATTAATACTTTTACTTAAGTAACCACTAGTACCAACAATACCGAGAGTTTCCCTGCTGACCTGAGTTTGGTGTTGATCTGCAGAGCTTTAGCCAGCATCTTTGCTCCCATGTCTCCCATGTTGTTGCCACTGATGTCCAGTTTGGTCAGAGAGGTGTTGCTGCCCAGGGCACTCAGAACAATGGACAGGTCCGCCTTCAGCCTGGAGTCGGCCAGGGACAGCGAGGTCAGAGGCTGGTGGAGAGAGAGAGATGTCAAATATATATATACTGTGTATCGTTGCTATCGGGCAGAAACTTCCTATCTCCTTGATAGTAACCTGGGAGCTCTAGAACAGTGTGCAGACTGCCTTCCGTCTTCGTACAATAGGGAGTTTAAGATCGCCCTCCCTGCGACTTCGACACGACGAGGAAGTACAGTAGGAAGTGCTCCGACGCCGTTGCCACAGAAGCCCAAATAGTTAAGAAACCAGACAACGCCGACGGGCCACTGGCGTCTCTGGTTCCCATGGTGACACGTACATGCACCTTCCCTGTCGTCGACGTTGTTAACAAGACGCCAAAAGCTGTGTTCTGCCGTCGGAGGAAGGGCTCCGACGGCCGCAAGGCTTATATATCAGCGAGCCATTCATTTTTGACGTTGCACGTCGGACGGTCGACCGATCTTAAACTCGCTATTAACTTGATCACACTACAGCGTCACACAAAAGCAAAGAAAGCAACAGATGTACAAGCTTGAAACACTCGTTTCGAGCTCGTCGATCTGCTACATGGTTTTGGACATATGAGGTTTCTATTCTCCAGAGACGATATATTCATTATAAACTCAGCACACAGTTTGGAAACTTAACTTTGGTCTTTTATATCAGTTGTTATCGTTGATTAGCCAACTTTACAACAAGGTATAGCTTCTAAGGATCAGGCATTCCTGGAATGAGCAACACAGCTAAATGTGTGGAATTAATAAAATAAAATGAGCAGTTGAGACGAATAACAGTTTTAAGTCCACACTAATTAATAATTATCCATAATGTTTAAATGATAATTAATAATTATCCATAATGTATAAATGATGGATATGGAGTCAGGACAGCTAGGCCTTTTCGGGGAGCAGTCAGAATAAATGATGGACTAAGACTGTTATTCATCTCAACTGCTCTATCATGATATGGATATAATATTGATACTAGTGATGTCCCAATCAAGTTGTTTTTTCCCCCGATCATTTGAAAAGGACGTGATTGTCAAAGATTTCCGATCACGTGATCAACCCTTAGCATGGATTCACTGACCGATTCTTCTTCCTGAATCATGTGTACCAGGTTGTCCAGGACCTGAGACATGTTCCTGGAGGAGGGAGACAGAGCACAATGATCATGATCCAATGACTGAGTGCCAGAACAGAGCCGTTTAATCGTTGTCTTGCTTGTCAGAGTTTGCCACCCACTTGGATTTGATGTTATTGAAGTTCTTGCCCAGGGAAAGGTGTCTGATGGAGCGATTCTTAGCAAGCCACACCAACAGAGTGGTCAGGTCCATGTCCAAACCTTATTAAAACACAAGAGATTTGAGGATTATTTTTTTATATACCGAGGCGACTGCTTGTTTGCATTTTGCTCCACAAAATGGATTATATATGCAGCACCTCAGATATACTGACCGTTATCAGAGATGTCCAGACTGGAGATGTTAGGTATCTCAGCTATACAACCTTCTAAGATCTGAGATCCTCCAGAACGCAGCTGAGCAGAGAGAAAAACAAAGACTGTTCATTATCCTTCTTAATAAAACAATATTTTTTTCCCTCAACACAAATTATATATTATTTTTTTGCCACAAACAGTCGACCTACAAGCATTGTGACAAACTGTGAAAGTGGAATGTTCACATATATTATGACATGCTCAGAATTGCGGTTAACTTAATCTCGTGCTTATTGAACGGTGCTTTGCTCCAAGGCCCTTTGGCAGAGAGTGATCGTTTACCTCACAGCAGCTGAGATCCAGGGACACTTCACTGAGGTTGGGGTTACAGCCCAGACCCAATAACAATGACCTGAGGACACAGAACAGAGTAAGAACAATGACCTGGGGGCTCAGAACAGAACAGAACATGACTGCAGAAACTCAACAGACCGGTTCTCAAAACCAACAAAGCGTTCCACAATATAGAGTAGCAGTAGAGACAAAAGCCTTATTTATACTTTGTCGTACGACAGAAATCACAGATGTACAAAAAGGCACAACCTTGATGAGGTTCGTCTTCATGGGAGGGGTGTTGGGGATTAGGATTTTAGACACAATCATGCATCTTATTCAACCACTGACTGGCAAATGATTTGTTCATTCATTTTACAATATAACTGATCATTTGGATGAGTGTGTTCTCGGGCCAGGTTTCAGCCTGATCACAACCCCATTTGACTTAATTAAAATTCAATGTTTCGAGTTGAATAAAATAGTACATAGTGGAGGTGCTACTGTGGCCTACTAGTAGTACGCGTTATCACATAGTTTGGTGCAGAGTTCACAAGATAAGCTCTGGATACACAGACACACACATAGACCAGACCCTCTCATAGATGGCTTGCCTCTTGCAGAGCAATGGCGTAAAAAATAGAACATACTAAAGCAGTGGTTGAGGCAGAAACCACTATACTCTCTCTGCCTTAAATCACAATACAACTGCTGCCTGTTTTAATATCATGCAACTAGGGCTGACCTTGATTAGTCGAATAGTCGAATAATCGATCGGAGTGAGTCTTAGTCGACTACCAATCTCTTAGTCGATAGTCGATGTATTATTATTATTATTATTTTATTTTTTGAGAAACCAAGCAAGTATATGTTAAATCAGACATTAAGCACCCCCACAGCTCAAATGGAATGATTCTCTGTTGCAGGGATCCTCAATTAGTTTTCCCCAAGAGCTAAATTATGTCTACTGTGACATGCTGAGTGCCACAAAAATGTTATTTTATTAGTTAGAATACATGTAGAAGACCTATATTTGACAGTTGCAGAAACATTAATTGCCTTCCTTGACACATTAACGTCAATGAGCTGGACACAGACACACCTCTCCTCTGCAGTAAAGTGAATGGAGTTTAATTTCTCTCCAAAGGTATTAGTCGACTCCTAGTCGACTATAAAAATCCTTAGTTGGGGACAGCCCTACATGCAACACATTACAGTACAGTAAAGTGGTGGGCTTACTTGAGGGCCTCCAGAGGCAGTCTGGTTCCTGACACACTGACGGAGGTTAGGGACTCAGCTTGGCTGAAAAACTGCTTAAAGGACGGCGGCACTTCCTTACTCTTCCTGTGGGACGGGACAGAACATGACAACACACCACCTTTACATGCATGACATCCCAGCAAAGTTCATTATGCTTAATTTATGATAGTGATATTTAGGTATGATATGTACCAGTGTTTATATTATACAGTGTAATGAACAAAATGTATAGATTGTTATGCATGGTTTATAGCTACAGTGGTAAACTTCTCAAGTGAGCTTTTATTGACGAGTTAGATGAGAAAACATGCGTTCAAAATGAAGTGGTTGGGTTGTAAAAACAAAGATCAGTGACTATTCCATCATATGGCTCCTTTGAAATTTTTAATTACGTTCCCACCAAATAAATAAAACACACCATTTGTTTCCACAGACGAGTTCTAGGCTAGTCTACAGTATATATGCATTAACCACACTAACACATATTCTGGATATTTAATAATAGAGCGTTGCAGTCCCGCCCCCAACGAGCGGCCCGGAAGACAATTAGCTCTCCACTGTCCAATGCCAATCCAAATAGTTTAGCAACTGTTGCCATGCAGGTCAAGCTTTCTTGTCCTATTGGACAAGGACAGATTGGGGAGGGACTTAGTGAAGAGCTAATTTCCCATTCATTTTTCCCCGTAGAGGTTTCAGAAAATATCTATTTAACCCTTTCTAGACGGGAACCTTTTTAGTGTTTCAAGCATTATGTTATGCTTTAGCTATTGAAAAATAGCAGATATACAAGCTCATAGCGCGCCACCGAGTGGCGCGCTATGAGCTCTATATAGGAAAATATTAGACAAAAAGATCTACAAGCTCACAACATGTTGCTACATGTTGTAACGTGACACGTTGTGAGCTTGTAGATCTGCAGCTATTGTTGTTGGCAAGCAGATTTGGTGTAGAGTATATACAGAATACAGAATGGTTGAAAGGTTAAGAGGTCTGACCTGCTGTGTGAGAACACCGTTTTGGACAGGTTGAGGACAGACAGGTGCTTCAGAGATCCTCTCAGCAGCGACGCACACACCT
>OOFJ01083718.1:0-10036 GCA_900323375.1 Benthosema glaciale
GTTCTAGGATTCTGTTGCAGACTAGCCTGGGCACTGGGCAGCATTCCGTTTCGGCTTTATGATCCGGTTGGGAGCATATGGTAATTTTAAATGGTAAATGGGGCATTTAGGCGCTTTACATAGATTGTGCACTAAATTCACCCATAAACACAGATGGCGGCGGAAACGACGCAAGGCACCAACCTGCACATCAGGAGCAATTGGGGGTTCAGAGTCTTGCTCAAGGACACTTGAGACTAACTCTGGGGGCGCCCGGGTTCGAACCGGCAACCTTGCGGCATGTTGTAGTCAATGATTTGTAGTAATCTGGCAGGAAATCACAAGGTGATATCAGAAGTACCCAAAATAGTTCCTGCAATCATATTTTAGGGCCTACCCAATAAAATCATCGATGCAGCATAGTTTAGCTGATTAAAAAAAGAAAATGTTAGTGTACATTGTATTTTATTGGGTATGCGCTAAAATTACAATGGTGGGGACTTATTTTGGGTACTTCTGATTCCGCCTTGTGGTTTACTGCCAGATGACACATATAAATCATTGTCTACTCTACAACATGACACACAGGTTCACACAGGGATTTTCAAACACAGACCAGGCTTTCCTCCGAGGTGGAGAGCCTGGTGATGCGAGGTTAGTCGCAGACAGCGTTGCGTTGCCTGACACACATCACATGTTTGCAAATGCTTGTGTTTATTCCCGGCTGAAGGTTAATGTGAAAAGGAAAAGTACCACCAGCCACCACCACCAGGTCAACTAGTCTGCTGCTGCCATGCTGGAGAAAGTGGAGAAGAAGACTAAGCCACAGAAGAAAGACGGAGGAACGAAGAGGAAACACCCCGCCGGTGTTCAAGGAGAAGGTGACGATTGTTTTTATTTTGCAGTGTATATTTGTACGTCTTTAAATGTTCTGATGAATTGAAAATGGAGGACCCTGGTGTAAAGTACTTTTAGTGCTTTTTCTGGTTTTATCCCCTTGTAGTTTTGTATTGACCTGTACTTTCCTTGGACTGTCTGTCACTGTGCCCATTCTGCAGTCTGACTGTTAATAACATTTTTCAATCAATCAATCAACCAATCAAGGAGCAGAGAGCAGAAAGAAGGGACTTCATAACGAGCATGCAGCAGGTGATGATGGAGCCAAGAAGCACCTGGACGCCCCCAGTGTGGGATACTTCCGCAGGGTTGGAGAACGACTCGCTGAAGCCTTCGAAGAGGACGAGGAGAGAGGTGAGAGAGAAGACCTATAGAGCATCGCAGTCCCGCTCCCTACGCCCGTTCCCGAAGTGAATTCCCCGTTCATTTTTCTCATAGACATTTCTAAAATGATTTATATGAACATGATTACGCCGTGGACAAAGGCAAATCACGTCGTGAGAAATCATGACAACAAACACAATATTTTGGGCCGATCAAATCATTAGTAAGAAGAAAAAAATGGCAGGATACCGTTGGCCCAAAACATTGTGTTTATTGTCATGATAGGCGTCGTCATGAAAGGGGGCGGGACTGCGATGCTCTATTATACTCGCAACGGGATACAGGAAGAGTGGGCAGTCTGACTCTCTGGGCACCTGAGAAGTCCGGGCACCTAAGTATGAAATTGTTTTTTGTGTTTCGGATCCTAAAAAAAAACCTGTATCTGACTTGAAAATGTGTTGTCTCCTAATATTTTATTATGTAGTGATGTTCGTGGAGAACGTGCTCACGGAGGTGAAAGGTCAAGCGGCGCTGGTAGCCATGGACAGAACGGGCAGCGTCACTCTTCAGCGCCTGCTCCCATTGGCCAGCCCCAAACAGGTCGGGGAGGTTCTGGCCGAGCTGGGCGGAGCCTCGGGTTCAGAGTTCAAGGCGGCGTCGTGTGACCGATGTGGAGGCCACGTTGTGGAGAGCGCGCTCAGACAGATGGCTCGGTGGTGCACAGGTAAGACTGAATTTGCTGTCGGGCATAAACCCTGAGGGGTGTCCTGATCACGTTCCGATCATTTGATTTTGAGTACCTGCCCGATGCCCATTTTTCCGGATCCAGTATTGTTATTTTTTATAGAACAATTATGCTATATCACAATAGTACAATATCCAAAATCACAGACAATATCCAGTCTAATATCATGATATGGATATAATATTGATCCTTGGGTGTCCCAATCATCTTTTTCTTTTTTGCTCCCGATCCGTTTCCAATCATTCGAAAATGGCGCGATCGGCCCTGATTTCCGGATAACGATCGGATCGGGGCAACCCTAAACCTTATCTCTCTACATTTAAATTTACGTAGTCGAAAAAAAAGCTGTCCATCTGATATTTTTGTGGTGAGCTTTTTTTTTTAATTTTGAAAAGATAAAAGTATATAAATATATAATAAATATAATAATTGAACCGATGGAAAGTATTGACAAGAGCTTGTTACTAAATAATAACTACATTGGATCCATTTCCTGAAAAGTTCAAAGTTTTGGACATTCAAGGGTTCAGCCCAGACAGATGGACATATCCCGTTTGCTTGACCACAAAACGAAAGAATCTTTAATTTTGCTCGTATGAGGTGAGCACCGTTTTCTTCTCTTCTGTGCGCACCTTTTAGAATTACCTAAGAAGCAGTCGTCAGATACCACAGAAGAGGAGGAGGAGGACGAGGACTGTGGGATACTGGAGGCACAGGTGTTGTCTTTAAGTCAGGTGGTGAGAGATCACACCGAAGAGTTCATCAAACACGTGCACGGCACGCATGTGGTCCGCACTCTTCTGCATGTGCTGGCAGGCTGCCTGGGACCACCCAGAACAGAAGCGCCTCCAGGTAAGGAAAGCAAGGGCAGAAAAGAAAAGGCTTTTAAGAAGACAGACACACACAAACTTAATACTTGAATTATTATTTTGGGCTGCAGTGGCTCAGGCGTAGGCCCCATACACACTATTGAAACGAAATCGCTCTCTCTGTTCCTACGAGGAGAGACAGAGCAATATTACCGGTACAGAAACAGATTTCCTTTTTTTTTTGTAAGAGAAAGAAAAAAGACAAAAGGAAAAAACAAAGAGAAAAGAAAAACAAAAACACAGCAAAAAAGGGGACCCCCCCCCCAGCCCCAGAAAGGTAAACTATACAGCCTTCATATACTATATTGTCTATATAGCACCCCTTGACAACAAACGTTTTTTTTTTTTTTTAAGAAAGAAAATCAACCCACAGGAGATATTGAAGGCAGAACCTCAAAGAATCTACCCCATATCTTTTCAAAAGTAGAAGGCTTTCTCCTTACATTATACAATATCTTTTCTGGAGTACAGTATGATGAAAGCTCATTCAGCCAGTGTCTCTGGGAAGGTGAGTTTTCAGTTTTTCCAATTGACCAAAATTATTTTCTTTGCAGCTGTACTGGCGAGTAATACAAAATATTATTTGTTAAAGTTTGTATTGATCAGGTTAACATCACCCAGTAACCAAATTCTTGGATCAAGTGGTATGTCAATCTCTATAATATCAGAGACAGTAGACTGATGTCAATCCTAGCCCGCTGAACAATTTGGAAAATTGTTGTCTGTTGTGAGCTTGTAGATCTGCTATTTTTAAAACTGTGGAAAGTGGGTTAAAATTGGGACACATCTGCCGCATAACTGGCGATATATCAAATGATGGACGATACGTCAGCCAGACTGATGATATTTTGGTGGAGTTGTATTCGTTGGTTTCAGATGCATGTGTTCCCAGAGGAGTTCACTCTGTGGTTTTGAGGAATGTGCCTAAGAGGAGGATCTGCCATCAACACTTTGATCAACCCAACCCGTGACTCATCATGAGCGATCGCAAGCTGTCTTCTTAAATCCTACGCAGTGGGGATGTCTTTTTTTTTGTTCGTGTCTAACTCCATTCGTCTCCCCGCTTTAGTTGTTTTGACATGAAGATTGGGTCAAATGGCGGCTTTCATCCATTATGTCTCCTAAATGTTGACGGCCGGCCGAGGCGGTGTCATTGCAGTATTTACACAGACGTTATGTGCTGGTCTTAAATCAAGACGTGGTGTGTATACACCGAAAATAAAATAGGTGATAAAACACAGCGGAGTATGATGAGCTGTGAGATATCTTTTTTTTCTTTCTCTCGACCCAAAGATCCTAATCCTTGTCCAAATAATGACGTCGCGCCAACATCTTAGTACCTTTTCACATAGGCAAGCTTTGACCTGCCTCCTTAACAGGCCATTCAAGTATGAAAAAATGCTCATGCACCTGAAACATTTGTAGTCTTTATATTAATTTACAGTATACAATGCATTCTGGGGTCCTTGACATGAAAATGTTTGCGAACCACTTAGTAGGAGCCAATCTACATGAACAGTATGTCACTGTGCCATGTCCAATGTCCACGTCCCCGTCTGTGTGCTTTGTAGACCCTTTACAGACATGGAGCAGAGGAGAGATCAGCATTTAATTTATTTCAACAAAACTAACGGAGATGGAATAAAACTTTTTTTTGAGTTCAACTTAGACATTCCTCATTTCCTTTTTTTATATACTGTATATAGTTGTGGCTGCTCAAAGCCAGTCAGTGTAAAGAGGACTCTCAATCAACCACTTACAAAAAGTATTAATAGCCTACATATAATAGGAAAACATCTGTCATTTGAGATTTTAGCGTTGGCTATTCAAAAATAGCAGATATACGAGCTTGCAGCGTGGCATGGCAAGCTGGTACAAGCTACTGTTTTAGAAGGTATTTGGAGAAACGGCCTCAGTGGGTTTAATAGATGTATGGTACTGTAGAAACAGCTTTTGTAATGTCTTCAGATCTGAAGAACAAATGGCACCTGGTGGTGGACCGTCTGACGGTGCTGTTCCTCAAGTTCCTGGAGTACTTCCACAAGCTGCAGCTGTTTATCTGGTGGCTCCTGGAGATCCACATCATCAAGATCGTCTCCTGCTACATCCTCCTGGTCACCGTCAAAGATGTACGTAACGTACGCCAGTCCCGAGAGCGTTTTATTGAGAGCGTAGAAATGCACCCCAACAGGCAGCGGTGGTTATCTCTATACCAGTGGTCCCAACCCAGTGTTTGGAAACCAGTGCTTCCACCCACTCTTCTGCCAGGTGTTCATGGCTTGCTGGGCCTTCGCATAATATCATTAACATTATCAACCTAAACATTCTCCCCTTCGTCCCCACACAGAGGGACAGTCAATTATATTATAATAATTTTGGAAATATTCAAATTTGCCCCTTATGCACAAGATCGGTATCAGTCAGTATCAGTAGGCTGACGATGAGAAAAACAATCTGTGATCGGGATCAGTCTCAATAAACCTGATCAGCATCCCTAGTCAGATGTAGACTTGCGGACCGGATCCATATATGCAGATCTATGTGATGATCCAGTCTCCATGTATGGTTATGCAGGGTTAGATGAGGTCCGTGTTGTGATCTTCATATATGGAGATGGCCATATATATACATATATGGAGGCGTGATGTCACGAGACTTGACCATATGGAGACTAACTAACGGTTATTCTAGGTGTCTCTGTTCAACTATGTGTTCGTGGCGTGCTGGGCCTTCGCGCTGCCCTACAGCCAGCTGCGTCCACTGGCCTCCAGCATCTGCACCGTGTGGACATGTGTGATTATCATCTGCAAGATGTTGTACCAGCTGGAGTCCATAGACCCGCCCTCCTACTCCAAGACCTGCAATATGGTGAGTAATATCACCGTGACCGCCCCTCCTTAAACACCAAGCACACACGTATGCATGCATGCATGCACGCACGCACGCACGCACACACGCACACATAAATCATGCCTGGGGTAAGCACCGCAGTATTTAAACATGATCTTTAGGTTTGGTTTGGAAGTAGTGTACCACATGGCTGCGGCCTGCGCATTTCTGGTTTTCAGTACTTTTCCTTAATCTACACCATGCACTACATCCCAGAGGAAAATATTGCACTTTTACACCACTACAGTTATCTGAAAACTTTAGTTACTAGTTGTTATTTTGTAGATTTTGATTGATTGATGAAAAACAAAAAGCGGAAAAAAGACAACATTTAGATCAATATTAGTAGCATTATTTTCTCTTCATGTGGATGTGGGCACACAAGAGTGTAAGGATAATTCTAGGGAAAGTTGACCTTCCTTTGTCTCACCAGCCAGATGACTACTCACCGGAGCAGGTGGCGGAGATGAACAGCTCTGCGTTGTACAGGAAACCTGTGGACCCTGCCAACTGGGTGGGCCTCCGGAAGCTCCTCCAGGAGACCCTTTTGGAGCACCTCAGGGTACGTGGCGTGACCAGGGTGTCTTTTCCATCAGGAAACATAGGCAATCTACGAGCTTGTAGATGTTCGGGTGCGAGACACGATGTGCAACTCAAGTTGAAGGAACTAAAAATGAGTTTGTGACCCAAACTTTTTCAACTTTGGTGGTTGGTGTTCAGGACTGGAAAACACAGGACTGAACTGTCTGTATTCATACTGAAAGTCTAGATCAAGCAGGCTTTTGCCCTTCTGCTCCACGGGAGGTTTCTGTCCTCCCTGAGCCCACCTTAAGACACCTGCGTTACCGTTTGACAGGCAAACTCCCCATTCAACACTCTACTATGCATCTTATGTCATATCTCAAGTTTAAATCAAGCTTCAGTACTCTGTAATGGAATAGTAGATCTGAAATCAATCCTTGATTATGAGACGGTTGGTGTTCAGGTCTGAACTGGAACACTGGACTGAACTGGAAATGGATAGAAAAACTAATTAAGAGAGTGTGTGTGTGTGTGTGCGTGCGTGTGTTTAGAACAACCTGTTGATGCTGGCCATCCTGGCTTTCGAGGTGACCATCTACAGACACCAAGAGTTCTACAGACTGAGGAACAAGCTGTCTCCTCCCGCCGCCAAGATCATCTTCCATGACATCACTCGGCAGCACCTGGACCACGGCATTGTCAACTTTGTCAAATACTTCATCAACTACTTCTTCTACAAGTTCGGACTGGAGGTTTGGTGTACCCCTCGATGCACAGCACAGTACTACACACAGTACACATGACAGCAAAACCTCAATTTTTGTAAACTTTTGTAAACACAGAAAATGTGTGCAAATCTTTGAATATATATTCTTTCACAGAAAGCGTTTTTAACTCATATCTTTGCTTCTGCGGGGTGTGGGGGGTGGGTCCCTGGAACAACATATTTTCAGATGGGGGTCGGCGGCCAAATACAGATTAATTTTTTCCTTGACATGAAATAGTTTGAGAACCACTGACATAGAAACATAGTGTTTTTCCGAAAACTTGTCATTTAAAAGACATTTGTAGAATCTGGTTTCATGTCTCAATGGGTTAAATTGACTCCAGATGTCCGCCACCAGAGAGAAATAAAATAAGATTTCTCCCAAAATGTCTTCCCCTCTTCCCGTCTCCGCGCCGTGCCCGTGGGGACAGACGTGCCTGCTGCTGGTGGTGAACGTGGTCGGCCAGCGCATGGACTTCTACGCCATGCTGCACGCCTTCGCTCTGATTGCCGTGATGTACCGGCGACGGAGGAAGGCCATCGCCGAGATCTGGCCCAAGTACTGCTGCTTCCTGGCCTGCATGCTGACCTTCCAGTACTCGCTGTGCATCGGGATCCCGCCTGCAGCCTGTAAAGGTACCGGACCCCCACATTCACCCATCTTCCTGACCCCCCCTCGTATGGTCAGTGGTTATTACTAAACATACACTAACCACTTATGGTATATATTTCGGGCTTTTCGGTATTTCTACATTGTGGCGTTGATTTCTCAAGTGAAAAATGTGAGTACGTCTTCCACGACTGTGTATCGTACATGACCTGTTCACACTTCACTTCACTTCACTTCACTTTCCTGATCTTAAAAGCACTGAGACCCCACCTTGAACTGAGAACTTGAAGCCTGCTTCATACTTTATACATACAAGTCGTGCTGTGACACGTCATGAGCTTGTAAATCGTGCTTTTGGGGACAGTGTGTGAAACGTGTGAGAAACATGAACTGGAATTGAGTGTGTATGAAATCCTGGTTGTCTTCTAGATTATCCCTGGAGGTTTGCCAACTCCAACACAGACTCTAAAGTGGTGAAGTGGCTTTACGTTCCAGACTTCCACACAAAGCCCAACCCGCTGTTCCTCATCTGTATGTATCACTTTGTTCTCTGTTGTCCTACTAGGAATGAATGAGCACTCTTTTACTCAACGTTGTTACTCTCGGGTCTCTTAACTTGCTAAACCTACAGTATAACAGTATCTGTAAATAATATCCCTTTTGCTTTGAGTGAGTATCATGCACTCTGACTGTAGGACTTATAATCCCTTTAGCGCAATGGTTCTCAACACTGCTAGTTAGGAACTAAATGGACCCTTACTGGTCTGTAACTCTCAGCGCTAAATTAAAAGTTAAGATTTTACACCGTAGATTGGGGTCCGTGGCCTAATGCATACTGGGGGTCGTTGAAATGAAAAAGGTTGAGCATCATGGCTTTACGATACAGACTGAGATGAAGGGCTATTACACAGTAGTATACCTCCTCTGCTCTGCTCTGCTCTGCTCACGTCTCCTCCTCTCCTCTGCGTTCCTGTCTCTTCCTCCTCCTAGATGACTTCATGCTCCTGCTGTGCGCCTCCCTCCAGAGACAGGTGTTTGACGACGAGAACAAGGCAGCCGTGCGCCTCCTGGCTGGAGACAACGTGGAGATCTGCAGAGACCTGGACGCTGCCTCCTTCGCTGTCCATAACCCCGTCCCAGACTTCATCCACTGCAGGTACAAGGGCCTACATTACTGTGGTAAAGAAAGGGGAGTATTTGTTTCTTCCCGGAGGAAGGGCATATTGTTTTAAAAAAATAAATTGCATTACCCAGGGACACTTTAAAATGAATTCAGGGTGAGCCAGGGGTCCAACCAGCTACTCTACATTTCCTTGGCAACCTCTGTGTCTCGGTGTCTTGCTCAAGGAAACGCTGTCCAGGTCTGGGATGGTACCTGGGAGGGACACATGGGGACTTTGGTTACCCAGGCAGGGAACCAGCTATGCCGCTGCCAGGTACTATACCCCTGAGCCACCCAAGACTCAGATATGGCCTCCCCTAACCCAGTAAAATCATGTGTTCATTTAACTCTGAAAGTGTGAGGTTTGACTACAGTATTTAAAGAGACGACTCGACCATAACTTTTACAATTGTTCATTTTATATATATATATATTTCCTGGGCATTTTGCCTTTATTGATAGATATACATTAGCTTGACAGGAAATTGGGAGACATATGGGGGAGAAGACACACAGCAAAGTTTGTTGGGATCGGGACTCGAACCCGCCACACACTGTCATGCTGGATTACCAGCCAAGGTACCTGAAGCTTTCCAATTTAACCACATGAACCCTACCGTCCCTATTCTGGCCACAATAGGAGTACATTCTGTGACAATAGCCCCATCTACAAGTTCACAAACTTGTGATCTTTGTGTCAACTGTAAAAAAAAAAAGCCCTTACTGTACTGCCGGACAAAAGCTATAGTAGCCCCTCTCTGGTTGAATAAAGATGAAAAGGAACATATAGGAGCTCATATTATAAGAGATAATTTAATTTGTTCTTGTCTAGCTCAATACCACCACTACCAGGGTCAGAGGGTTTGATGCCAACTGCAATCATGTGCAGCTCTGTGGAGGTTTGGTTGAATGTGTTTAACAAGTGTATATAGACCAGTGGCTCTGGAACCCCCCCCCCCACGCAGGTTAAGAACTAGTGGATTAGATCCACATCCTGACCTGTCCACAGGCATTGATTATCTGCTCTTCACGTTCCACTTTTTTGATGCACAAAGTGGACAAGTCTTTTATTAACGCACTCTGTGTCCATCAACAACGCCCTACAGTACAGTAGGAGCAAAGCACACACACACACACACACACACACACACACACACACACACACACACACACACACACACACACACACACACACACACACACACACACACACACACACACACACCCACACACACAGCGCACACACACACACGCACACACACACACACACTCC
>OOFJ01083761.1:0-12241 GCA_900323375.1 Benthosema glaciale
TATTCTAGGCATAATTGCCAAACATTCAGTACAATTATCGTGAAAAGTCAACAATTTTGCAAAAATAACATCTGCAATCTCAAAATGTGTCACATTGTGACATGTTTTGAGCTTGCAGATCTGCCATTTTCGCTATTCGATGCCCGTTTGTTTATTTAGGAATTACAATAATCAGAGCCTGTTTATTGATGAGATGACGTTATATAAGTTTTATACTTCTCCCTATACTCCGTTTCGAACATGTGCTGAAAATAGGAAATTGTAATACTTTGTGGCCAGTAGTGAGGCTTGTTTGTTATTAATATCGGTTTTATATTGCACTTATTTTAATTCTTTGACTTTTTTTTAACATGTTCGGAATAAAGAGAATTTACTCTTTATACTCTGACTATAAGGCTTTCTCACCTTTATTTGTAGTTGTTACGTCCCCACCAAAGAGGCCCAGGTGTTATTTTGTGCAAAAGCCCATTACTGGCCATTTCCCCTACCATGCTACCAAGCTCAATTGAATTGAATGGGGTGTTGTGCCAATTCACTTATTTCCATTTTTTTGTATCCTCTCTTCATAATGTAAATAGTATCCCAAGTAGCACAGTTTACTACTTATTTTAATGGAATTAGGAATTAGCACAATTGAAACCCATTGCCCCAATGAGGGCTTAGGGGGAAATAGCCAATAGTTGGCTTTTGCACAAAATAACACCTGAACCTCTTTGGTGGGGACGTAACAACTACAAATAAAGGTGAAAAGGCTTCTAGTCCGAAATTCTCCTTTAAGTTTTCATTCATCAGTACCCGCTGGGTTCTTGCGGTGTCCCTGCCTCTTCTTCTCTCCCCCTGAAGCCCCCACCTTTCCACTCATGTTCCCTCTGGTGGCGCTGGTGGTTGTAGTAAATGGACGGAGAGATGACGGAGATGATGATTCTGGTTATTATGGTGGTGATGATGACATGTTCTGTCCTCTGATGGAACCCAGTTGCAATCCAGGGGCCTTTCCCTCCATTTTCACAGAAGCAAAGTGCTTTCAGTGCTTTTGGCAAAGTGGAAAATTGATGTGGCATCCTGGCCAAGAAGAACCATCAAAAGTATTCTTCCCAAAATAGGAATGAAAACTAGTGTGACATTTGTTCCTGCAGAGTGCCAATTTTAGTCAACTTCTGAAACTGGAATAAGTTTATAGCAATTTTCCCTCTCTGTGTGTTAGAGGAACCGGTAATTATGAGTGAATCTGAAGTCACAGCCAGGACAGTTCTCTTCAGACAGCAAGTGGCCTGCATGTATTCATGCACCGATCTCTTGGAACAGTCTGAACACTTGTCTCCCGAGAACACATGAGGCAATTTGTCTGGACCTGCAATTACTGTACTACTGCTGCTGTGAGATTTGAGATGCTCATAAGACATCTCTTTTCACACAGTCGCACTCACTCTTCTCATTACTTAAATCTAAAGATCAGTACATGTCATAGATTAGATTAGATTAGATTAGATACTTTATTTTCCATTGTGTATAACACACAGGAATTTGTCTCGACATCAACATGAGAGCATTCAGTATGTTGGTCTAGAGTTCTCAAACTCTGCCTGAACCCGACCAGGCCCGACCCGACATTTTAGGGCCGGTCCGGGCCTAAAGGTTATACTAATCAGTAGGGCCCGGGCCTCGGGCTCCAAGAAAAAAAATAGTATATATTGATTTTTTTATTATAATAAAAATAATAGTTCTGTTCTGTGTATTTGTGTATTTATCCTATTATGAAGATGGTGTTGACTTGGATTTCACTTTTACTCTGTGTAGAGTTCTCAAATTCTGCCCAAACCCGACCAGGCCCGACCCGACATTTTAGGGCCGGGTCGGGCCTAAAAATCTATATTAATTAGTCGGGCCGGGCCGGGCCTCGGCCTGATCAGTTAGGGCCGGGCCCAAAATTTCCGTCCCGATGAGAACTCTATGTTGGTCACAGCAGCCATACGGCGCTATGTAGACACATACTGTAACACGGCACAACGTTGACACCACAGCAGCCATACGGCGCTATCTAGACACAGACATAACACAGCACAACGTTGACACCACAGCAGCCATACGGCACTATGTAGACACATACTGTAACACAGCACAACGTTGACACCACAGCAGACATACAGCGCTATGTAGACACATACTGTAACACAGCACAACGTTGACACCACAGCAGCCATACGGTGCTATGTAGACACATACTGTAACACAGCACAACGTTGACACCACAGCAGACATACGGCGCTATCTAGACACAGACATAACACGGCACAACGTTGACACCACAGCAGACATACAGTGCTATGTAGACACATACTGTAACACAGCACAACGTTGACACCACAGCAGCCATACGGCGCTATGTAGACACAGACTGTAACACAGCACAACGTTGACACCACAGCAGCCATACGGCGCTATGTAGACACAGACATAACACAGAACAACGTTGACACCACAGCAGACATACGGTGCTATGTAGACTGTAACACAGCACAATGTAGACACCACAGCAGCCATGGACGGCGCTATCTTGACATTCCATTCTAGCAAACTAGAGAGGGTTATTAATAATTACATATAAAGCAATGTTGTACTTGATGCAATAAATGGGGACAGGTGACCGTGACATGAGAACGTACCACTTCCCATGAGCTTATCGTCCAACCACAATGGATCCCATAAACAAAATATGATTTCTTGTCAATGAAAAAAACACAATGAAAAAAATATTAAAATTACTTACAGTAACGTAGGCATGTTGAGTCAATGTATTTTCTACAGGTATATTAACAGAATTCATCCTAAATAAGTCACCATTATCATAAGTCACCCTTTGTCAAGTCCCGCCCCTGGTTGTGCCTCTTATCTTCGCACCCATTGGTTGCCGTTTCATGGTTGGACAAAAATCCTTTAATTCTCTCCATCCCTTGAAATTTCCACCATTGAAATGAGGTGGTTTTCAGTTGCTTCGTATTCATATTCTGTGCATTCAATTCTTATTTGAAACTTGGTAAAGGAACATCACAGGTTCAGCATGGTGACTAGTGGGCATATCATGTTTGTTTTTAGTTGTTTTTCCAAAAATATTTTTTTACCAAATTCACCAGAAACAAGGCGGAACCAGGGGGCGGAACAAGGCAGAAAGAGCCTGCTGGTTTAGCCTCGGTCCCAGGCTTACTCATCTCCGTAGAGAAAAGCCTGGTCACAATCTGAACCAGAGACGGTGTCGCGGAAGTTGTGGGTACGGAACATCCGTCAGATGTATTTCCCGCTATTTTTTCGACCAATCACTTGTTTTCGAGGTGTAAACAGATTTGTAATAGGTCAACGTCATTTCCTTGAGCTCTATACTTTCGCCCAAATCCCGGCAACTTCCGCCCAAAACATTTGATACCGACCAGAGCCATCTAATAGAAGAGTTGCGACATTGAGGGTACAGAAAACAGCCCTCGCGCGCTGTTCATGCAGCCTTGAAGTGTGACAGGCAAATAAGAGCTATTTTAAGCATGTGCGCAACATGTTAACTGTTTAAAGTATTTGTACAGTAACAACTAAAGTCTCTGTAATGTTTATGTTGTACTATTACTACAAAACAATCTAAAATAAAGGGATACAAGCTGGGCTGTTGCCTGAGTCCAATGCATTTCTGCCTACTTCCGGTCCAGGACTTGTCACACTCGGTTGTCCCCATGCTCAATAGAAGTCTATGTAGGCAGCCGCCATTAGACCTTACCATGAGAGTCAACGGAGATGTCAGAACTCTGTCTCTATAAGGCTCTGATACCGGCTACAGCGTATAGGTCTTGTCTAGCGTGGCGGCGTCACGCGGGTTCCTCGCACACTTCACCAAAGCATCAAGCACAAAGCGAATGACTGTCAAACGTTCTCCAAACTGTAAATGATCTGCCTCTCTTCACAGGGCTCATGTCATGCACCGACCTGGAAAACAAACGCATGATGTTGCCTGCACCACACCAAACGTCGCTCTTCATTTCCTGGGTTTCACGCCGTTGACGAGGACGCCCAGGACTAAGGCTCCCACGGTGAGGCCCTGAGCCAGGATGCGCAGCCTCATCATGGTCTGCGAGCGCCTCACGTCCCCCTGAAGGAAGGCCCGGAGGCCGTACAGCAGAACCCCTGCCGTTCCCAGGCACCCCGCGGGGACCAGGGGGTTCTCCCGGGCTCTCCTGACGAACTTGTCTCGAAACGTCTCTTCCGTGGTCTTCGCCCAAGGGGTAGAATCGGGCCCTACGATAGGTTGAGGCCGGGGTGGCAGAGTCTCCGCCTTCGCTGTTTCCGGCAGCACTTGCTCGTTCTCTGCAGCCATGTTGGGACAGGGTTGTGCGAGTGTTGGCCTTGTTGTCTTTAATACCACAGGTCTACTGACTCTGACGCATCATCGCGGACGTTCATGACGTCACTCAAATCCCTTATTTAGTGTGGAAAAAAGTCACACCTGTGTGAAGTGAGGGGCACTCTTATCTTACAACAACGATTACAACATAATGTTTGTATTATAGCGACGGGTGATGTCATTAAAACAAACATTAAAGCTGTATATAGGAAGGGCTAGGGCTTAAAGTCCATAGACCTGGCGCTGCCATATGATGTAATTTTCAAAAGCCATGCATTGGAGGGGCTAGCACCCCTCAAAAACAAAAGAAATCACACTTGTGTGAAATGAGGGGTGCTGTTATGGTACATCATCATGACGTAAAATACGCCTGTTTGCTCAGACCCTATGACGTAAAATTCTCCATGCATTGTCAATCGGAATTATGTTTGTGTAGAACAAAGTCACATACACTAAAAGCTGCATATAGGAGAAGCTACCACCCCTCAAAAAACAAAAAAACATACACATGTAACATAGTATGGAGATATGAGCTTTCTGCAATGATTCAATCAGCAGTTCAGAGTACCTCAGTACCCTTCATGTAGAGCACATACTAGTTCTAGGGTGTATAGTACACTTCATGTAGAGCTTCATGTGTTTATGAGGTGACAGTACTTCATTAGAGCCCTTGGTGTGGTTGTTATGTGCAATGATGTCTTCCCTTCGTATTTTTGGTTTCTTCCTGGAGGCTGAAACCTTGACGTGCCAACAAAGATTATTAACGTATGAAGATTGGCCAACCTCATTGGCGCCACTAGAGGCGAAGTGGTACACAAATCCTACAAATGGTCTCCTAAGTAGGCATGGTTTTCTCCTCTCAGAGCCCCCTATGTGTCGTCCGTCAAATTGCAGATGCATAGAAAGACTGAGGGACTGTTCCTGACTCCTCTCAAATCTCGTGAGTTTGTTGCTGGGATAAAGAAAGGTTGATAACAAAGTGGATTTTCTCCTGATTTGTCTCGCTCCATGAGTTAAGGAATGGATCATAAGCTGTGTTCACGTTCATTTTCCCATTGGAAATGAATAGACTCCAACATTCTTCCGGTCTCCTAATATTGTACCCGCGCCCTTCACGCAGAGAACGGGAAGTAAAAAAAGTTGGCGTCTCTTGCTATTGGTCTCTTGGGTGCCAATGAAAGAAACAGTGACATATATCATCCCCTCCCACTTACCCTGTGGCACATACATGTCAAGCATGGACACAGAATCAAACATGTTAATTTATTTAATTCAACGCTTGTAACATATATAGTATATAGTTATGTGTTTTATTGATGGGGACGCATCAATAAAACAGGGTGACATGGTCAACCACAGAAAGCTCTTTGTTAAAATGATGAGGCAAAGAGGAGTGCCTGGCTGGCTGCATTTCTTGTGAGGTCTTGGCCTACTGGTACGCCCACCAGGGGGCAGTGCTAGTCACATGTTTGTCACTGCCGTGTTGGAGTGAGGACTTCCAATCTAAAGCACTTTTAAGAAATCTAATGTTCAAGTTCATGCAACGGCTGGATGTATCTGAAAACAGTATATTTGTGGCGCTCACTAGTCCCACTATGAGCTCATTCACGCTATAGGCTACTTCCAGACTATGGGTGCACTGGTTAAAATCGCTGTATGTTCTGCCTGTGAATACACCAAAGGCAAGAGGCATCCGATTGCTCTTTGTATTGTATATTTGTCTTGATTTTGGCTATACAAAAGTGAATATTTGTACGTCTCTAAATGTCTTGATGAAAGTAACTTTGTAAACAAGTAGAAATGCTTCATGGTGTCGTCCCACTCGTCTTTTGTTTTGAGTTGTGCTTGAAATGTACTGTAATTCTCCAAACTGTTAATACAAATTTCAATCAATCAATCAATCAATCAATCAATCAATCTTTGTAATTGGATAGGACCAGAATGGAAACAAGTCCCCTCCTAGGACCTTTTTATGTTGTCCATTTTATAGCCTTAATGTCTGACTACACCCTGTGCTGTTTACATTTCTGACTAATACAGTATTAAATCAATATAATGTTTGTTATCTTAGTAGACGTGTATTTATTTATTTAGGCACTTTGGTGCTACTTTGGTGCTACCGGACGAACAGAAAAGCAGTCGCATTTCACTCACTTTATCATCCTTTGTTTTCACCAGAGCTGTATTATGAAGGCGGGAGTGGCTCAGTGGTAAGGTGGCCGGTAGAGCAGCCGGATGGCAACCACAAGGTTCACAGTTCGATCCCTGTGGGGAGTTAGTGTCGAAGTGTCCTTGAGCAAGACTCTGAATCCCCTAATTGCTCCTCGTGTGCAGGTTGGTGCCTTGCATGGTATCCTACGCTATCAGTGTATAGTATGAATGGGTGAATGTGATGCACACTTTATATAAAGCACTTTGCATAAATGCTTTATATAAATTTACCATTATATGCAGATCAGAAGTTGTAATGAAAAATGTACACGGAACTCTTTAAAAGACCACTTCATCACTTTTCAACCTGTCTTCATATAATTGGTCCTCACTAATGTTCATGATGAAATACTAAAGAAAAATCTACTCAGTCCGTGTCTAGGGCTGGGGGTACACTGGGCAGTTCAGAAACCTGTCCACCAATGACATAATCTTTGGCAGATATTTTTAAAACAAGATTTTCTTTAAAATATATTTAGATTAATATTGTCATGAGAACGATGGCTTCCATTTTTGCATTGCAACTTTCCAAGAATAGAACGCCTGCATTTTCTATTAGCTTGGATTCTCCATTGATGATGTCACTGGTGGACGGGTTTCAGCACTGCCCACGGCCCTCTTATGAGAGACAGACTGTGTGGCTTGCTATTTTATCATGAACATTAGTGAGGACCAATTATTTGAAGGTAGGTTGAAAAGTGGTGAAGTGGTCCTTTAAGCATATCATTATAAATGTAATTACTCCATATATTTACATTTGTATTTTTTTTTTCTGTGTTTGCCGTTTGTTACATTTATCCATGACTGTAAACTGACAGCAGTTCAGTTGATTAAACATCTACTGATGCGTGAACTTGGACACATCATCAGTGTTGTAAAAATTTAATCATTGGGTGTTTCCATTTATATATGGTATATATTATCCAATATCTCATTTCGGTGACTCAGGAAGGACCACTGGATGTAAGCCAGAATGTAATAGAAAACCCATTTACCAGATGTAAAAATATAATAGAGTAGAAATACAGGGGCGGCGGTGGCTCAGGGGTAGAGTGACTGCGGTTCGAACCTGGGCTTCCCAAAGTTAGTATTGATGTGTCCTTGAGCAAGACACCCAACCAATAATTGCTCCTGATGTGCAGGCTGGTGCCTTGCATGGTTTCCGCTGCCATCAGTGTGTGAATGGGTGAATGTAATGCACAGTCTATGTAAAGCGCCTTGGATAAAGGGCGCTATATAAATGCACCATTTAACATTTAAATACTCAAACGAAATACCATATAGGCACGTAAAGCCTTTATCAGAAAATGCATTACCAATCTGTAAATATAAACCCTTAACTTTACTTTTTAAAGTTAACCATAATATGATTCAGACTAGTATGAATACCTTTAGCATAATTATCAACCTTATATGAATAGTTAAAAAGAGTACCCAAGTAAAATGAGTATGGCTTTTATGGTAAAAGTAGCCTACCTTCTGTTTGTAAAAAAAACAGAATGAATGAAAGACACGACGCAAGGACAGGAGTCGACGACCAGCAGCATGAGTTTTCAATGGTAATATTCTGTTATATTGGGGAGACAGAAGGGGTCACAAAACAGCGATACAAAAAGGTTCTACCCCTGACGAATAAGTCAGCAGACTTATTTTATACGACAGTAATCAAAACAACCCTTTGACACCAGGAAGTAAACCTTTCTGGGGTCGGACGTTTACAATAGTGAGTACTATACTGACGCCTGTAGGATGGGAATGTTTCAAATGGAGTAGATTTCTTCCTGTACTCCTCTGTCGAGTCTCGCCCTCCAGGGCCCAACAGTAGAAGTTTCATCTTCGACCTATGTGGAACGCTGACTCTAACCTTCTTATCACATATTTGTTATTGTTGCTGAGCACAGATGGTCCAAGGCACCGTAATAGAGTCTGGGATAGAGACCGTTGGGCTGTTGGAAACAAAGTCAGCTATCTATTGAACACGGGGCACTGTTTCAAATCTTCACAGTTTAGAGTGACATGAAATATGGGTGTCAAGAGTCAACCTCACGGTAGATGAGAACTGTATAGATGGACCTGGCGTCATTCACAAACAATAAATAAACAAACAAACGAGACCTGCTGGCTACTTTTTCGTCTGACCAGAAGTGCAGAATCCTTCTGCACGTTGCGTCGTCGCTGCCGCTGAACAGCACACATCTCAACTTCGGTACAACTCGAGTTACAGCCAGTCTCCTTGCAGGTTTTTCCTGCAGCAGTCTGTAGCTTTTGGGTTCCTCCTCACGGAAGAAGTGGTTTGGAGTGGACTGTCAACCCTCTCCACCCCCGCCCGCTGTCTCTGCGGCCGTCCTCTGTCTCTCCACATGTCACCGCCCTTGTTGTGGTCGTCACAAAGTCTGTACCATGGTTGTAAAATTTTCCCTAGCACTTCTGATTCACAGATTGAGTGATTTCCTAGTACATTGAGGCTTATGAGATGACATGACGTCAATCATTGAAACGAAAGGACAGCATTTTACAATGCCTCTCATAGGAAAATAGAAGATGTACAAGCTCACAACATGTCACACTGCGACACATTGTGATCTGCATTTTTCACTATTTGAAATAGGGCTGATGTTGTTAATTTATAATCCCTTTCATTAATGAATCATAATAGGTCCCAAGAGTCCCTTCCTAGAAATGTTGTCGAGTTAATCTTTTTTTTTTAAATGTAGCACAGTGAAAGTCACCGGCTTCTAAGAAAACAATATAAGAAGCAGAATACATTGAATATACATAGAGATCTACATCCGAACTTGTTTCGGATGTAATACCCTGTCCTGTCAAATGATACCCAAACATTTTCTGGACGGTAGAGGATCATTTCCATTTCTCTCACAAGTATTTTACGCTCTCTCTCAGTTTCATCTCCCACATTTAGAATCATGCGTACTAGCTGACGTATCTCGTAGCGAGAATAGTCTTCTGTATGCACAGAATTCAGACCCTTGACCAAATGTTCCTTCTTTGACCACTTGTTTGATGACAGGTACTTGCTGATCTCCTGATCTACTGATTGGTCCTTCATCTCCATCAAACATAAGAATATGGTGATACAGCTGTCAGGAGAGGCATCTGCATTGTTCATCTCCTTGAGGTTCCTGATGGCTCTCTGGATGCTCTCTGGACTGTTCTCCGTGTGACACAGCAGGAATCGTAAGAGTCTCTGGTTGGTCTCCAGTGAGAGACCATGAAGGAAGCGGATAAAGAGATCCAGGTGGCCATTTTCATTCTTCAGGGCTTTGAGCATGGCTTTCTTCAGAAAGTCATCCATGGACCTGGGCTGAAAGTGGGACGTGAATTTCACTAACAACTTCTGGAGGTAAGATTCCTCAAGGAATGTTTCCAGGACCTCCATCTTCCTCTCTGTGAAACAGTGGAACAGGTAAACTGCAGCCAGAAACTCCTGAATGCTCAAATGAACAAAGCAGTAGACGGTTTCCTGGAAACACTCACTGTCTCTTTTGAAGATCTCTGTGCACATTCCTGAGTACAGTAGATCCTCTTTAATTTCAAGATCACATTTCTCCAGGTCTTTTTTGTAGAAGATAAGGTTGCCTTTCTGCAAATGTTCAAAAGCCAGCCTGCCCAGCTTCAGAAGAACTGCCCTATAAGCCACAATGAGTTCGTCTGGATTCACCTCAGTCTCATTGTACTTCTCCTTCATCCTCCTCATCTGGACCAACAGACCATTGAACAGAAGACTGGGATTTCACACATGTTGTAGACGCTGCTTGATGCCTCAATATGTGAGATGATTCTTTCAGCCTGGTTCTCACCACTAAATCTCTTCCTGATGTACTCCTTCTTCATATCATCAGTGAACCCTTGCACATCGGTCACTATGTCAACGAAGGCAGAAGGGATCAGCTTGGCTGCTGCAGGGCGTGACGTTATCCAGATGTGAGCACAGGAAAGAAGAGTCCCTCGTATGAGGTTTACAAGAAGCACTTCCAGTATGGTGGACTGGGTGAAGTCATCAGAGCAGTCGTGGTCCACGTTGAAGTTCAATTCCAAGCAGCTTTCATCTAATCCATCCAGGACAAAGAGAAGTTTGAAGGGACTCTTGTCGTAGTTAGAGATTCCTGACATCTGCAGTGTTGTGAAGATGTCATTAAGAGCCTCTTCTGGGATGCATTTGGTTGCGTTGATGCATTTGTGAATTAGCTCTGCCAAACTAAAGCTTTGTCCCTTCAGCAAATTCAGCTGGCGGAATTGAAACACGAATATGAGATGAGGATGCTGAATGCTTTTCTTTGCCCAGTCAAAGACAAACTTGTGTACGAGGAAGGTTTTGCCAACTCCTGCGATACCAATGGACAGAACTGTTCTTATGCGAGTGTTTTGTCCAGAAGGGTCTTCAAAGATTTCACTGAGTAGGATCTCTAGCCCTTCTTTCTTCAGGTCCATCATTGTGACCTCATGCTCACTGCTGAGCTCTGTGTCATCCACATGTATGACTCTGAGACGTGTATAGCATTCTTTAAAAAGCTTCCTATCAGTGATTTGAATTGTCCCTTCAGGAACACTCGCAAATGGGTCCTCAACATTTCTTTGGAGCGTGGCTTGGTAGTATGTAATAGGGCGTGCATGCCCTTGTGCTTTCACCAGCCAATCTGGAAGGAACAGAACATTTATTTATAGATATTAATATAAATTATATTATATTATACTTTATTCAGAATGTGAAATTTCCAATTGTATAGACAACAGCCTAGCCTGTTTTGTGACTTTAATAAGCAAATGAACCTCTAGACACATGCATGTGTCATGTGTCAACTGTCAAGTGCATGTGTCACGTGCAATTATATTTAACATATAACATGCAACACTCTTTTTTAACATCAGTGGCCTCAGTTATGCGCAAATCTACAAGCTCACAATGCGTCACGGCCGCGGCGCGTTGTGAGCTTGTAGATCTGCTGTCTTTACCAGAACTAAAAAAAACTCCCAGCAGCATTCGGAATAAAGTGTTTATATGGTAGATCTATACCGATGCAAACGGTATATACCACTCCTCCAGACCCGAATGAAAATTAATTCGGAATTGGATATTCTGAATGAATTGAGGTGTTTACATGCGCATTTTTATTCTGATTACTGGAATAAATCCATTCATTCCGAATGAATTTCTGCATGTAACCAAGGCCAGTCTGTGTCTCATAGGAGGGCGGTGGCAGAAACCTGTCCACCAGTGACATCATCAATGGGGAATCCGAGCTAATAGAAACTGCAGGCTTTATAGTCCTGAAAAGTTGCAATGTGAAAATGGAAGCTATCGTTCTTATGATATTAAAAATCGAAACATTTTTGTAAAAGAAATCTTGAAAATATGCCTAATGATGATGTCACTGGTGGACGGGTTTCTAAACTGCCCACAACCCTCCTATGAGACACAGACTGAGTAGAAACAAATGGTGGTATTTTATCATGAACATTAGTGAGGACCTATTATATGAATGAATGAATGAATGAATACTTTATTGGCAGAAATGTAATTAGTACAGCATACAGTCAGACACGAATGAAATCAGTACAGGGTACAGTCAAACACAGCAGCCAAAGGGAACACCGAAAAAAGTCCTTGCGGTCTTGTTTCCATTCAGGTCCTGG
>OOFJ01083801.1:0-11301 GCA_900323375.1 Benthosema glaciale
GCTTGTGTGTTTATCCAAAACACACAATATCTGCTCTCCCACCGACGTCATGTGTCGATTTATCTCCAGCCGTACAGACTCCATTTGACTCGTTTTATCCCCTTTAAGAAACGTTGTTCCTCCTTTATGAGAGATTTTACCTCCTTTATGATACATTTTAACTCCTTTTATGAGACATTTGACCTCCTTTGTTGTGAGACCGTCTTCGTTTAGGAGAAACCTCGTGTCAACAGGAAGAACGGTAACACGACATTTTACTTCCTGGTCAACGTGACTGCCAAGAATGCGCAACACAGGATCCAGGGCAGTGTTACCTTGATGCCTTTCGCCCCCTAGTGGAGGAGGTGTGTAATTGTTGCTGATCGATTAGATCAGTTGTTCATAAACCTTAGCCTGTGTAACCCAAAGGAGAGATTATAGGGGTCTATTTTCGTCACTGCCTGTAACTCAGAGCTCTGCTAGGAGTATAGGAGCTTAATTGCACTGTCCCTAAATGGTATTTTGATCCAGCGTCACCTGCTATCCATTATGCCGACACTTGCGCCTGGAGGTGTGGTCATGGGCGTGTTGTCACACTTTCCCCGCATAGTGGAATCTAAAAGCACCCGCTTTCTGTTTGGTTGTTTACAAGAGTGCGCCCAGGCGGCTATAATGCGCATTTACTTGGGGAGGCATAGGTTAGACATAGAATTGGTTGGTCCGACATGCGGGTTGGGATAGTCGGCCGGGTTAAGGTTATAGGTTTAGGTGAGTGCCCCGTACACTTGTTGACGCGTGAACATACGGCTCCACCTCTTCCTCCTTACATATAAAAGAAATGCAAGGCTTTGACCTCATTTGAACTTGAACCCCTGAGATGGCAGACATCATTCTAAGTTGACTTGAAAGACATGCAGCATAATAGAGAGGAACGTGTGTACCGGCAGTGCACCTCCTACCTCGGCATATTTCACGTATTGTAGGATGTTTTGGATCAGTCAATTTGCCGCTTTTATGGTAATAGAGTTGTTGCAAATAATGGTATTATTTCCCCACAGAAAGAGAATGCGTGACCAAACTGCGACTCTCCAGTCAGGCAGTGTTGGAATGATGTCACTTGGTTGCAGATGACGTCGAGACCACTCGCAGTGACCCTCGATCATTGAGCGAAGTTTCACTGTCTGGGTCAGGACAGGTCGGGTCTTACAGTATACTCCTCAGAACGTAGCATCATTCATTCAAATATGGACGACTATCACTTCCAGGGCGGGCAGAAGTGACCTGTCTTGTAAGCTCATAGTGCAGATTATAGGGGTAGCGTACATTGTGTTAACCCTATACGGTGTACAGTGGCTATTTGAAAATATCCAATCTACAAGCTGGGAGTGGGGACTGCCCATAAGTCTCTGGTTAGTTAGTTTGACCTTTGCTGCGGGTTACAATTCACCTGTGGCTCTCGACATGCATCATGGCGGGTTACAACTAATTCACCCGTGAATTCCTGTGAGGTTGAAGTTAGGTTAGGGTTTAGGATAGTGTTAGTAATGGTCGAACAATGCCACGCTACCCTAGCCTGGGTAAACCCACTCCATTTTGGTGAGGGGGAGGGGCGGTTTACGAGGCTAATGCTACCCTACAGCAAGCTCACAATGTGTCGCATCAATATACATTTTGAGAAAAAGCTTGTGACAATTTGGAATATCTTTTAAACATTAACAACACAAATTTTGCATGGCGTTCTCCTGGCACAAAATATTTTCAGATGGGGGTCTCCTGGCCAAAGATAAATGAAGTTGGGGGTCCTTGACATGAAGGTATGAACACTTGCTCAATCATACAATTGGTCACAAACGTTCTTTTATTCACACACAAAATAAAGTTACATTGTTGTATACATCGTTAGAAATGGATGTTCGTTAACAGGCTGCAAAAAAAAGGGTCTTAGGTCACTGTTTCTCAAAGTTTAGGGATCACATGAATACAATAGGGTCCATCTATAGTACCATGTGTACACACTCAAAAAGTTCAAGCTCTGTTTTTTAGTAGGGCTTTTCAACTGGGACCACACACAATAATTCCACCCCTGCTTTAGAGTTTTTCAAGTGGGTTTCCAATTTCAGCCAATCAGGAGAGATTACCCATTTCTCAGCTTAAATGTTATATTGTCCCTGTTTCAATTGTGTAAAAGCAAAGCAAAGCAAAGTTATTTGTTTACCCAGGGTGAATGGACTAAGCTCGAGATGCTTATTTACAGCCAGACCCTGCATATTTCATAGAACATTTCATGGTAGGGGTTCAATGCCTTGCTCAAGGGCACTTCAGCGGTGGTAATTTTAACGTGCCGGTCCGGGGATTCGAACTGGGGACCTTCCGGTATCAAGACCGCTCCCCTAACCGTTCGGCCACCGCTGTCTGCTCGTTTCTTTGTGTCATCACTTCCAATGTCACTTGTTTGACTCGTAGCATGCCTGAGTTCTCTATCCTGATTGGATACAAAGCTAAATGCATTTTCTCTTTAATAAGGAGCTGGAGAGTGGAGATTCCTGTTACTGGACAAACATTCTGAGTATAAAGAATATAAATCTATTTAACAAAAAAACTAACAAAAAAGAGGGTTTTACAGTGATTGAGTTCCCAGCAATGAGACACACATAGGCTACAGGTATTTTGGGGCGTGGGCAAATCTGCCATTTCTTCATGGGGTGAACACAAAACAGCTATAACATTGGAATTGCATTAATAAAACAGTTTTTATTATTTTGTTTTGTAAAGCGACTTTGAGTACCTTGAAAAGCGCTATATAAATTGTATGTATTATTATTAACCACCGATGTTGTGAAAAATGAAAATGGGACTGCCAAATATTCGTAACTTTCCGCAATTCTGCCAATAATCATATTCTTTGAGACACACATCCGGGTTTTTGCGGGGTCAAACAAAGAATCACGTGGCATTGATTCCCTTCCCCTATTCACTCATACTAGGACATGACATGTTTAAGCAGAAGAATGAAAGGGTATCAAATGTGGGTCCGTGGCCTAATCAAGGCACAATTTCAAAGAACTGAGGGTCCTTTAGTTACTTTAGAGTCTAAAGTAACTAAAGGACCCTCAGTTCTTTGAAAGTTTAGACATTAGAATGGTTCAGAATGAACTGATCTTTATCTGGTGATATTGATTAAAATGGTTGAAAATCACCTTTATGTGGTGATATTGGAAAGTTTTACAGTCTGAACCCCCACTCTTCCCTCCTCTGGCTTCAACTCCACCTCCACCTGACATCCAACCATCAGCTGGTACACCATCACCCCGACTGCTGCACCCAGGAATGGGACAAACAGGGGGACCAGAGACCAGTAGGATCTGGTTCTGAGAGAGGGAGAGAAAAAATGAAACAGTTCAAGAACCAGCCCTATAAATCAGTGATTCCACAGCTTTTTTTCTCAAGACCCAAAAGAGAAATGAAGACCCTCGCCCGCGACCCAAACTAGTGAAAATGGCTCATCTGCAAGCTCACAAGAAGGCGATATGCGTCACGTTGAGAGCTTAGATTGTCTATTTTCACTACTTCTGAAACATTTGTTTTTTATTCATGGAATTTCTTAGATTTTTTTTGTTTATTTCTTCATGAGATTACTGTAAAAAGCATTTAATTTTGTTTTTAATTCATGGATATATTTGTTTTTTGGGAATGCTACTGAAAATGTTTTGAAGAAAATTTAAAATGTAGGATACAAAGTATAAAGGGGGCCATAAAAATGTGTCTGTGACCCACAAATGGGTCCCGAGCCAGTGTTTGAGAACCAGTGCTTTAATGTATTGAGAAATGGTCCTTGTAGTGTACGTCTTTCCACCAGCGCTCCGGAGGCGTACAGAACAGAACTTACGTGAAGACCTGGTCACCCCAGCCCGCCAGCGCCGTGAAGAGGCGTGGTCCTAGGTCCCTGGCTGGGTTGAATGCATAGCCTGCATTTGGGAGTGCAACACTTAATCAAATTAACAAATCAAATAAACCATAATTGATTTTAACCACTACATGGACTGGAACTGAGTTGTCTCTGTTATTTGGATCACGTTTATATTTTCTGCACCAAGAAAATGGCACATTTTGTTTTACCCTTTTTTCATTTTAGAACAGAGGACAAATAGGCCATCTAAACATTGCAATACTGTTGTACAGCGCCCGGGCGATTACCACACACCTTCAGCCAGGAGGCCACGCCCCTCGCTGCTCGCCGCGCCTGATTGGTCGGTGTAAAACTATCATGGCGGCTAGCCGCCCGCTGACTAACCCTAACCCTAAGCGAAAGCAAGCTTTCGCTTTTAGGGTTAGTTTTGGGCTTTGGCGTAGGGTTAGTCTATTACTATCGCTACCCCAAACTCCTAACCTGACCTTAACCGCAAGCAGGTTGCAACGCTGTTGTTGTTGTGGCGCCGCCATGACAGCTTTGCCAGTTTTACACTGACCAATCAGGCACGGGGGCGTGGCTTCATGTCAGGAAATAAGTTCTTATGTGGTGTGGGAAGCGTCTTCTAGCTGTTGTACAACAAACATGCATGGGCTATATGGGTTATGGGCTGATTAACTGTCGTTATACAACAGGTTGTTTCGAGGAAGCAATCTGATTGATTGAAAGAGCTATCTGCCCGTGAAAAATCAAGTAGGTCATTTCTCGACACAGGGAATAAGTATGTCTGATACCCACACTAACCTGCATTGAAGCCCATGGACAGACCAAGCACCAGCACCACCAGGCCCACACTAAAGGCCTCCAGTCCTCTGGGAACGGGGTTGTTATGAGGGTCCATTATAGCCAGGATGCACACCACCAGCGATGCCGTTCCAATCAGCTATAAGAAGGACAGAGGTGCATTTCCATGATCCACAGTGTTACTGGACCACTTCACCACTTCAACCTACCTTCATCATATATAATTGATCACTAATGTGCATGATAAAATACCCCCCAAACATTCTACTCAGTCTGTGTCTCTTATGGGCTGTGGGCAGTTCAGAAACCCATCCACCAGTGACATCATCGTTAGGCATTGCAACCTTTCAGGAATAGAAAGCCTGCAGTTTCTATTAGCTTGGATTCCCCACAGATGATGTCACTGGTGGACGGGTGAGGTTGTTTCCAAAATTGGACAAACTTACATTATATTCATGATGGAAATGACACTTCAACCATCACCATTATGTATTGCATGCATTGAAACAGCAACAAATGATAAATGAACCCAGAATAAGCATATGTTAAACACACAACCCACAAGAAGGAACACAACTCACCTGATCAAAGACTCCGTTGAGCAAGCTGACGTGACTGGATGGGTAGGTGGCAAATATACCAGCAGTAGCATTCACCCCCTCTATGATGAATACACCCTGGCCAAAGTCACATAATGCATCTGTAGGAAACATATAAATCACTGTTATTGTTATATTGTTAATCAATTTCTTTATTGGTTGATTTAAAGATTTAGTAATTATTCACAGACACATACCAAAATACATGCAGAATATGATGGCAGAAGCCAGGAAAGCACCCAGCGTCTGGGAGCAGAAAAACACAGGGAACTTCCTCCAAGGCTCTCTGCCCAGTAAACACACTGCAAATGTCACTGCCGGGTTCAAATGTCCTCCTAAACATAGGAAAACAATGTCACTACCATGTTCAATCGTCCGCCTAAACATAGGAAAACAATTTTACTACCACATTTACAGTAAGTAAAATGTCCCTCTAAAATATTATAGGAATATATAGGATAAATATATAGGATAGGATAATAAATAGATAGAATATATAGGAAAATAATGACACCACCATGTTCAATTTCAAATGTCCTTCTAAACATAGGAAAACAATGTCACTACCATGTTCAAATGTCCCCCTATAAACATAGGAAAACTATAGCTTGCCTTGTAACAATTATTATTAATTACATTTTTATTCCTCGATCACTGGTTCTCAAATATTTTCATTTCAACCACCCCATAACTCTGAGAGTGTATAAATGGAATTTTGTTCCATTACGGGTCCGTTTGGTTCCATCTATCTGTTCTACACTTTCAGAGTTACAGACCTGTAAGGGTGTTTTGGAACTTGAATAGGAGATCTACAAGCTTGCAACGCATTATGAGCTTGGAGTAAATTTACAATATGCCTCCAAGATGTAAAGTAAAACTCCGGAAATTGGAAATACTCAAGTAAGATACCTCAACATTGTATTTAAGTGCAGCAACTTAAATACATTTACTTGGAGGCATATTAGTAAATTTACTCCAAGCTCTATAATTGCTCTCACCTGACACCTGTCCGCTCACCAGGACGCCCAGCGTTGCAGCAAAGCCAAAGGCCAGATTGACACTCAGGAACATGCCATGAGAGCCGCCACTTAACACCATCTGTGCCACTGCACCACATCCAAACATCTGCACAGTGGAACAAACACGCACGCACGCACGCACGCACGCACGCACGCACGCACGCACGCACACAAACACACCAGTGTTATATTTTATTTAGAGTAGCCAATTATTTGTACCCTATTTGTTTTCTTCTTACAATTCTAGTCATTATGTCAATTAATTCCTCCCACTGCGTGTCCTACTGGCTCGCATGCCAGTGAGGAGCCACCACCGAGAGGACAGTAGTGCCTCCGTCCTACTCCTCCAACATTATACCCGCTGACAAAGTGTAGGTGCGAAAATGTGAGCTATTTTCACATTATTACTATTATTTATATGTTTTGAATCTGAAGGTTGAACCAATGAAAAGTATTACCAATTGAACACAGGTTATTATTATTCGTTTTCTATTTTTTTTTTAATGAACAGTTTTGGACAAGGTTATACCACCCGACAGTGATGGGTGGCATATAGAAGAAATAGGTCAAAGACAATAACATCATCACTTTGACCCAGGGCTCGAGCCTCCCGTTGAGACCTGCTTGTAGTTTTAGTCAGGGCCCAGGGGTGTCTCCCTGACCACCAAGGGGTCGGGTGTATGATGGGAGTTGCAGCTTTAGTCTGGGAATCTCCCTGAGCATGAGGGGTGCTGGGAAAACATCAAATAATCTCTCTAGGTGGTCTTCAGACGAGCCCTTCCAGTCATCCCGATTCGCCATACATCTGGCCAGCTTGTTGGTGCTTTAATTGCACTCTTGCATCTTTCTTGAGCACATCCACGATATGTTATTGTGGGACGTTCCCGCATGACCGGTGCCCGTATGTTGGTTCCCACAGTGCCAACTCGCTGGCTGGAAGCTCTTGGTGTCTTTGGTAGTGTCCTGATAGTCTCCTTCTCCTGGCTGCTATTTTCTGGCTCACCTTTGACATTCCATCATACAGATTCATGTTGGTAACTTGTGTACTCTTGCTGATGTTAAGGACTGAACGCAACATTCTGGAGTAGCACCCAGAGACTTCTGCAGGTTTGGCTTGAGGGTCCATGCAGCATTCACTGCCGTATAGGAGAACAGACTCTACCATTGCATGGACAACATGACGTCATGCCGCGGTGATAAGCTACTCACTGTTCACCCAAACACATCTGTCTGTTTTTACTAACCACCGTTTTGGTGCTCACCTGACGTAACTCACGTACAACTGGAGTATGAATAGGCCTGATGCCACGTGTGCCTTTTATACTTTTTAAACTTTTTCTTAGCTCTGTAGCTGACCTTTGATCTGAATTCTATTTTATTATTATTATTATTATTATTATTATTATTATTATTATTATTATTATTATTATTATTATTATTATTATTATTATTATTATTATTATTATTATTATTATTTATTTCTTTTTTATTGTTTTTTAAATGTTTGGATGTAGCCTCGTAGATGTATAGAAGAATGCTACTTTTGAGCACAGCTTTTGGGCAGCAGAATAACAAATAGATGAGGTTTTTCTCAGAGGGCGTTGAGTGGACTGCACTGCTGGCTATCAGAACAACACCGTCACACTCTCCCCATGCTGTTGATGCTTTCATATAGGTTACACTGAAAACCGCGGATGAGCCCGCCTGTTGTTTGTCTTAGCCGTATTCCAAGGCGTGTGAGGGTTTGAACGGTGCTGTAAAGTATTTGTATTTATTATTTGCTGTATTTGTGGTTAAAACAAAACTGTTTTTTTATGTTAAAGGTTTAAAAGCTGCATATTATGATAGTAGTTGTTGCTATAGAGCAGGGGGTCTTCAACGTTTTTCAGGGCAAGGACTTCTTAGCTGAAAGAGACATGACGCAGGGACCCCCAATAGGGATACGAGGTGGTTTGTGTAAAAATAAAAACGATAAAGTCCCTATCGCACAGACGCACACAAGATTTGGCAGACCCCCTGCAGTATATCTCTGACAGAGGACCCCCTATAGTAGTCCGAGACCCACTGCTATAGAGTGAAGACCCTTGCTATAGAGTGTTTGTTCAGTAACACTACCCTGTCTCTCCAGCTCTTTAATAAACAGAAAATACATTTTCAGGTGGGGATATCAATTTCATCGAGTTGGGAGGGAGCAGCCATTTATCAGCCTGCACTAAATTGTTTAGTGTTCCAGTTCTAATTTGGTCTGATGCTCACTGCATTCTATAATCACTTCCACCAGTTTCATTTCCTACAGTAGGCCTATACCATGCACTATATGCTGTTTTCTTTCTCCTGATTGGATGAAATTGGTATCCTGACCTGAAAATATAAGCTATAGAGATATTCTGTTTTCTAAGGAGATGGGGAGGTACCAGGGTGTGGTTGAGAACCATGACCAATTTAGACCTGAGTTCCATTATAAAAACGCCTTTAAAATCAGAAAAGATATGTTGCTATGTCGCCTCTGTCGGGTGGAGACCTAATTATGTCCAAAACTGTTACTTTTCAGGATTCAAATTCAAAGCGTGTCGCTTCGCTCCTGTCTTTAAACATCTACTAGTTCATTAACAAGTAGTATACACAATTAGAGAATGTATAGAAGAATTGTTATTTGGATTTTTGTTATTTTGAACATTTGCCTGTTGAACTCTCCTATGGTACCAGCATCAACGGCGAACGCAGCATGGAATTGTGGACAACAATGGAATTACTGATAACAAAAGGTTCTATAATTTAAATGTATAGCCTTTATAGTAAAATATTCTAGTAGGCTTTGTGTTTGAGATGCTAAATCTCATTAAATGGTGGTCCGTGCCTCAAATGGCGAATAAATAATGAACCTTGACATGAAAAAGGTTGAAAACCACTGGGTCAAATAGACTTACCACCAGGATGAGAGTGCCCAGACATTCCGCCAGGGCCTGGCGCAGCAGAAGGTGTTGTGTCTGGAAGCTCTGTGCCAGCCGGTCTAACATGTCCTGTTGTCTTCCCATCATGAACCTGTTTAAGGAGCGTATTAATCCTGATCTTCTGCCAACATCTGAAAACTCACGTTTTCAGGCTCAATGTTAGCCCGTAGCACTGATATCCTTATGCAAAGGTGAAAATGGAATTTAGATTAATAATTGATTTCAGATTCAGTTGTTGAACTGGCCTATAGTGTTTATAGTTGTAATTGTACAGATTATTTAATTGTTGATATTAAAATGTTTAATTAAGACTGATAATAGGTTCTTGGTTTAATTCTATGCATTTTATAATGTATTACCTATACTGACCACTCATATAATTAGTCTTCACTGATGTTCATGATAAAATGCCACCATTTTTTTCAATTCTGTCTGTGTCTCAAAGGAGGGCTGTGGGCAGTTCAGAAAACCAGTGACATCAGAAACTGCAGGCTTTCTATTCCTGAAAAGTTGCAATGCGATAATGGAAGCCATCGTTCTCACGATAATAAAAATCTAAACATTTTTTGTAAAACAATCTTGTTAAAAAAAATCTGCCTAACGATGATGATGGGTTTCTGAAACAATTGTGCCATTTTATCATGATTATTAGTGAGGACCTATTATATGAAGATAGGTTGAAAAGTGGTCCTTTAAGATCATGTGCCAAATGCCTAAATTGTGAAGTGCAAGCATATATCCATATAAGCATAATAGCATATCCTGTAGAATTTATAAAAAATCCAAGTAAGTTTAATTGAGTAAATGTAAAGAATTTCTACCCACCGTGGTCTGTGGTCTGCTGCGCTCTTGACTTCCAGTGAATGTGTGAGTATGTTTTTACTCTGTTTTTACTCTCTCATGCAGGAACCCCTCCCTCAATTAGAGGATAAACAAACTTCTGGACTGTCGGTCCCTCGGTGGGGGACAGTAACTTCGTAATCCTACCTTCATTCAAGTAAGTAGCGCACTGTTGAGCACACATTTCAAATACTTTTGACTTCATGTGAGTATGTAAAATTTTAAATACTCTATTATACCAGTGGTTCGCAAAGATTTGTTTGTGCCAAGGACCCACAAATTCATATGAATTTGCATGGCCACAGACCCCCACCTGAAAGGATTTAGTGTCATGGACCCCAAAAAGAGAAGGTTGTGTTAAACGACAGATGTACACGCTCACAGCGTGGCTTATTTGCCGTATGGCACCATGGGTCATTGGAACAGCGACCAGCTGACCAGTCGTAACAGCGGCCCATCGATACAATGGATCATCAATGGAACATTGATCTGACTCACTGGACTGGTCAGAACAATGGGCCTCATGCGCCAACCGTTCTTAAGAAGTTCTTAAGAGAAAATGTGTTCTTAGGCCCACTTTTTAAGAACATTTTGGGATGCCTCAATGTTTTCTTAGCCGTGATTTGTTCCTAGGTAAGAACAGAATCTACGCACACTGTGGAGCACTCTTAGGGTGCCTTTTTTGTTCTTATTGCAATCTGAAAACAAAAAGGGAAAACAGCGCCCTCTACAAGATGCTCAAAGTGTGGTCTGGGGACCACACTTTTTTGTTCCAGGCAGTCCACAGCAAAATATGGAACATTTATACCACTTTAATCCCATTTTATACTTTGAAAATAGCCAATCTACAAGCTCACAACGCATCCCATTATGCCCATTTTGAGCTTGTAGATCGGCTATTTTCAGTAATAATATTTTATATCCACTACTATCCACTACTTCTGCAAATGACATATGATAAATTGACTAATGTGAGATACTGTAAATAATAAAATACATTCATGAATTAAATTAGCTGTTCACTTCAGAAGTACCTCCACAGTACTATTGATTTTTAATGTTTAGAGTGACTCTGGTGTTCCACCATATTTATAGACTTTAGTTTAGGTATTCTTGACTTCATTCAGTCAACTTTCTTTCTGTGTGTGAGGTCCTGTGATTTCTGTGTGCTGCAATCACACACAGGTGTGACTGCAGGCAAG
>OOFJ01083840.1:12099-31645 GCA_900323375.1 Benthosema glaciale
GGGGGGGGGGGGGGGGGGGGGGGGGGTATTCCCAGACCTGTTGCTGCCTGCGAGGTGGCTTCTCGCCCCTAGGGCGTCTTACTGATTCATATTATTGCTATTAATTAGGCTATTATTTGCCTTTATTTTACTATCTCCTCTTTGTCTCTCCTTCTCTCTCTATTTCTAGATGGCCGGCAGCCGCCCACCCTAGAGTCGGGTTCTGCTTGACATTTATTCCTAAGGGGGAGTTTTTCTTTAACACTGTCGCAAAATGGCTTGCTCTGGGTGGGATCTCTGTCAGTCCCTTCTTTTTTTTGTTGGGAATTGAATTGAATTGAATTGAATTGAATTGAATTGAATTGAATTGAATTGAATTGAATTGAATTGAATCGAATCGAATCGAATCGAATCGAATCGAATCGAATCGAATCGAATCGAATCGAATCGAATCAAGCTTTCCAGAACGAAAACTAACCATGCATTCCTCAGTGATGATATATCATGTATCCCAAGGTGACGGTCATCGGGTTTCGGGTCTCGCAACATCATACCTCTCAGGTCAGGTGACCCAGCTCAGCCCAGCTACAGCCTACAGGGGTGATCAAGTTTCCAACACACTCCAGTAACAGTAGGTGGCGGCAAAGGCTTTTACATGTCATTCCAACCGTCTAGCTAAGAACACGTAGAGGAAGTAGCTGTGAGGTGTATGCTGGGAAATAATCATGGCGGGGAACAACAAACAAATGGAAAGCAGTAAGTAATTTTTATATTATTTAGTGTTTTTTATGATACATACCACCGATGTTGGCCATTAAAGACGGCATTTGCTATACTAACGGTAGCCGAAACCGAAACGAAGAGAAATACATCGCGTAGCTGCTAGCTAGTTCATTACAATATATATGTCTGCCCAGAAACAGGCACGTTTTTTAAGATATGTATTTAATTTATTGATAATACATGGGTTTAAATTGATCTTTTAGTCCCCGTGCTCAGACTGGTACTAAAGTCTGAAGCCAACATGCATATCTTTTTTATTATGAATGTTTTCATTGATGCAGCAGGCTACAAGCCGCCGAGGATGTAAGGCGGCATTTATATTATATTCAAGTTGAATATCCTCCACATTAGCCCTAGAATGTCTGTGATGTTAGTGTTACAGATTTGTTCCACAATACACAGTATTGTGCAATACATGAAATGTATGTAACAGAGACATTCTAGGGCTACCTCCTCCAAAGTGTGCTAATAGTTTCTGCCTTGTGGCTACTTTGTTTCAAAGAATTGAGACGTGATAATGTACAGCTAGGTTCCTTTATTCTAGAATAGTCAATATAGAACCTTTTCACAGTGTCCACTTTGATGTTTAAACATACCTGAAGGTAATGCTGTAACTATTATCATCATCATTTAATTTACTGTGCCAGCATGGACAGCTTCTGTAGGATTTCATCCTGTGATTCCTGTCCCACAAAAACACAACGTTATGTCAATGTTATTACTTTCAGCTTCATTTATTATACTAGACTGTATCTATCTAACTGACCATTATGAATGATGCACCATGACCTGTTGAAACCCAAGCATTTGTGGAGGTCACACAATTCACATCTCTTGTCTTGGATCCCTTCCTACCTACACTTTGAAATAGGGCCGAGAGATATAAATATCACGATTATTTAACATTACGATTTAAGAATGATTATAAAATATGTGAAAATACCAGATCCACAGTTGTATAACAGAGTATAACACATAAGTGCTTAATTCCTTTTTCTTCCCAGTGTCGGACGCCAGTGATGCAGACATGGCCTCTTTGATGGGCTTCTCTGGATTTGGTATGAACAGACCACCATCTACACAGCAAGAACTGACATAATCTTTACATGGTCATTTAATTTAATCTTCAAAGATTTCTCAGTTTTATCTAAGAAAGTGCAGCCTCATGCTACTTGTTTCCTCTTTCAGGGAAGAAGGCCCGTACATTTGACGTGGATGCTATATTTGAACAAACAAGGAGAACAGCCATTGAGAGGAGTAGTCGTGTATTAGGTTTGTTCAACACAGCTGGGGGGAAAAAACTGATACAACCATAATATAATGCAGTTTGAGACATGCCAATGTCTCTAATGCCATAAATGTTTCCTTCCCCAGAAGAGAGGCAGAAGGAAGATGATGGTATGGACTCACCCGCCAGGCCTTCAGTTGTTGTGCAGAAGAAAGACAAAGCGCCAGCTTCTGTGTCCAGGTAGTTTCAGTGAGAGTGGCTCCTGATTTGAGCTATCTATTTGAATGTAGTTCCTGTTTAATCACTGTATGTTATTTCCTGACTTGTTTTCCTACAGAAATCCGGAAAGTAGGAACAGTAGCAGCAGCAGCGGCAGCAGTGATTCAGACTCCGACTCTGAGTCAGAGCTTATTGGACCCCCAGTGCCCCCCCAGCTCACACTTCAAGACGATGATGATGAGCTAGTTGGTCCACCTCTACCGCCAGGTTACACGGGCCACACAGCTCAAGAGGAGGAGGAGGATGATGATGACGACGACGATGAAGAGCAGGATGAAGATGATGTAAGTCTTGAACTCACTGGAAATTGATCCTCATGATAATATCATGTATGAGTCAGTCCCAACTTAGATCTTTACGTCTGTGCCCCCTATTATTATTTATCTTAGGATCCGATCAAAAAGATTCCCAACACCCATGAAATCACCCTACAGCACGGCAACAAAACGGTAAGAATACATATAACTATATACTTTTTCACTGCAAACAACTGTAATGTTTCATCTTTTAAATAGGAGAAATAGTTATTAACTTTTTTTTAGGTGACCATAATAGGTTCTGTCATTTTCTTTTTGTAAGTTTGCTAGTCTTTTTGTCTTCTTTCCAGCTCTTATAGGGCCACTGTCACTGTATGATAAACCTGATCCCACAAATAGACCTGTCTCTGCTTAGTGAATGAAGTCATTGCCTCCCTAGGTATCGGCTCTAGCCTTGGATCCCTCTGGAGCTCGTTTGGTGAGTGGAGGATTTGATTACAGTGTCCGGCTCTGGGACTTTGCTGGGATGGACCAATCCCTTCAGGCCTTTAGAACCCTGACACCGTGTGAATGGTGAGTTCCTGTTGTTTTTCCTGTTGTTTGTCAAATTAACGCATTACCACTGCGCTATAAGGAAATGTATATTCAGTTACAAATACAATTAGTTTTAGGTGAGAATGAAAAGTCAGTATTCTGACAGCTGGAAAAAAGTTTTGCATGCTTTGCGCAGCCAGAAATATGTGATTATTATGGTGATTTCTTTTTTTACCCCAGCATAATCTGCACCATTTGGCTGATAATGCATTGAATTATGCAATTGCGTAATCACGTATGCCTGGAGGAAGTAATTGTACTGCTCACAAAAAAACTATTAGAATAATGCTGTACTACTTCCACACAGCACACTGTTTTGTTTTTGAAAACGGACAGACACTTAACAGTACTTTTAACATCTTCTCTATGTGTGTTATCTGTATACTCTATCACATCTCCTGTACGTTTGTTATGTGTGTCCTCTCAGCCATCAGATCAGGTCCCTAGAGTACAGCATCACTGGTGATGTCATCTTAGTGGTGTCCGGCAACGCCCAGGCCAAAGTTCTGGACCGCGACGGATTCAATGTCATGGAGTGTCCGAAGGGAGACCAATACATTGTCGATATGGTCAACACAAAGGTATGTCAAATTAGTACCACTGACTGGAGATGTCTGTCATGCTTGCATCTGATGGAAACTAATAAGGCTGCAACAATTGATTATTCTCTACTTTTGTTCAGGGTCACGTGGCTATGCTCAATGATGGCTCCTGGCACCCAAAAATTAAAGAAGAGTTTATGACCTGTTCTAATGATGGGTGAGTATTAGCAGAAGAAGGGACATTTTTGATGTTCTGTATTATTCGGTGTCTCCTCTGATAGACAGTGCATCTTTATTTATACAGCACATTTCATACAATGTGTCAATCCAAAGTGCTTCAAAGAATACAAATACGGTATGGTAAATAAGGGTACAAATCTCAAGAATACAAAAAACAAAAGTGTTCTTTTTTTAAGGCATAACGTAAATAAAAAAAGCATGTACATTAATTTGAAAGGAAAGTTATTTAAAGCGGAACTAAAAGAAGCTGAGTATGCGTATAGCTCCGTCATATGGAATTTTCTTTTGTTTTTGACATTGCATGCAATTCTCTGTGATAACTATGGTAGTTCTTCTTCAGTCTTCATCCTGCTACTGAAGACTGAATAAATGTTCCTCCTCTGTCCATAGCACTGTGCGCACATGGGACCTCAGCTCAGAAAAGCAACACAAGTCGGTGTTTAAACCCCGCTCTTTCCAGGGGAAGAAGGTCGTCCCCACATGTTGTACTTACAGCCGTGACGGCAAGCTCATTGCTGCAGGCTGCCAAGATGGAAGCATCCAGATATGGGATAGAAACATGACTGTGAGTATGTTTGTCTTATGGGCCTATGATGCAGAATCAGCAGCTTTAGGTCAGTTTGTCTGTGCTCCTCTATGATACTGTGGAATGCAAGAAATTAACATTATGCACGTCTATGAAATAGAAGGATTTATGAAGTCAAATGTTTTGAAGGTAATATATAGTCTAAATCTAATTTGCTCAAGTTCAGTGGTAAGATGGTGATCTGCTTGCTTGCTTTCTCAGTCTAGGCCTTTTATACTTTTGACGTCATTATGTCAATCAATGAACCCAAATCTTTGTGTCTTCAGGTCCACTCTAAGTTTCATTGTCGCCAGGCTCATGCTCCGGGAACCGATACATCATGCCTCACCTTCTCATACGATGGTACCATTCTGGCCTCACGTGGAGGTAAGAAAAACCTTATATCCCTACAAAGTGTCTTCATACAGCAACATCTCTGTTCGTCGAAGTAAATTATGCTCACCTCCAAGTGGTGAAATGACTCATCTTTCACCCAAAGAGAAAATATAGAGGTGTCAGGTGTCTCTATGTTGGGCATGTCATTATAGGAGAGATTACATTGTTTCATGTTTGAAAATGTTTCCCATGCGTCACACTGCAATGCGTTGTGAGCTTGTCCCAATGAATCTATTATTTATTAACTACTCTACTGTGTGTGTGCCAGGTGACGACACACTGAAAATCTGGGACATACGCAAGTTCAAGTCACCTCTGAATGTTGCCACTGGGCTGACTAACTACTTCCCTATGTAAGTGAAACATTCAGACAGGTTCCTTTCTTTTCTTTCCTGTTGTGCATCTACTTTATATGCTGTGCTGCAATGCAGTGTGAATAAGTGTATATAACTATATATATATGTCACCATCAGGACTGACTGTTGCTTTAGCCCAGATGACAAGCTGATAGTAACAGGAACCTCCGTAAAAAAGGACGACGGCAGTGGGAAACTGGTTTTCTTTGATCGTGTCTCCTTCAAAAATGTCTACGAGATGGAAGTCACCAATGCTGTGAGTTGTCCCTCAAAATCCTTTTCACAACTGGCACATAACAAAATGAGTCTAAACATGTAGAGGAGGCACGTGGTGGCCTGGAAACCATATCATAAAACAAAATAATCCAATTTCCAAAGTGTAACATCTCTACCGCAAAGTTAGTTTTAAATGTTTGGTCCAATGGTTTTTATAAATCTGTCTACTAGTGCATCTTCTTAGCCTGCTACTGAGCTGCTGCCACTGATGCCATCCATGGCAGTCAGCTAGTCTTCCTGGAGTCCACGCATTATTCCGTCAGTGTCAATCATAGAATAATACACTTTATTCATTAGTTCCTCCAGGGGGAACTTTATGTTTTTCTAACGTCCGTCAGAGATCTTGCCCAGAGCATCAGTTAACCATATTAACACAACTGTAACTCATGGTTAGCTGTCTCATTGTGTCTATTCCAGAGTGTTGTCCGCTGTTTGTGGCATCCAAAGCTGAACCAGATCATGGTAGGCACTGGGAATGGACTGGCTAAGGTTTACTATGACAAGGACAAAAGCCACAGGTAAATACATTTACACTGCATCATACAGTGACTTGGATAACTGTCTGAAATGGCAGCATTTTAAACTGACCCTTTCCTTTGTAGAGGGGCAAAGTTGTGTGTTGTGAAGAGCAAGAGGAAGGAGAGACAAGCAGAAACATTGACACAAGATTATATTATCACACGTAAGTTAGTTAAGGGTGTCTGCATAATATTTTGAAAATAGCAGATCTACAGGCTCACAACGCATCACAATGCGACACGTGAGCCTATAAATCAGCTATTTTCGCTATTTCCTCTACAAAGTTAAGAGATTAAATGTTTAATGTGTCTCTTGTGTTTCATGTGTCCAGCACATGCTCTGCCTATGTTCAGAGAGGCCCGTCAGCGCAGCACCAGAAAACAACTTGAGAAGGATAGACTTGACCCCATGAAGTCTCACAAGCCTGAACCCCCTGTGTCTGGACCCGGTAATGTATAAAACCACTACAGCCACTGCCTGCTGTTAAGCTTCGTGTCACTCACTAATGTTACCGTTGTACTCAGCTGGAGTATGGTGTATGAATCATTTTATATTATGTAATACTGCTGCAGGTGAAGACTGTAACTGTAGAAACTACAAACATGCAAACTTGCTACCTTTTGATGAAATGTTTTGAATCAGAAATGGAGGGAGGCTACTCAAAGCAAAAGAGTTACATGTATGCTCACTCGAAGTGAAAGAGTGATGCATGCTTACTCAAAGTGACCGTCTTTTAATCATTCTAATCCAGTGTTCTTTTGCCCCAACAGGTCGGGGTGGCCGAGTGGCAGCTCATGGTGGCACTCTGTCTTCACACATTGTGAAGAGCATTGCTCTTGATAAAACGGATGACAGCAATCCTAGGGAAGCCATCCTACGCCACGCCAAAGAGGCAGAGGAGAACCCTTACTGGGTTGCACCAGCATACACAAAGTAGGACCTGATTACTCTTAGTGACCGTGTCCAGTTAATTGAATGCATCCAATTTTGTCTCACACACACAAACTATGTTCCACCCACAGTATGTCCCTGTTGTCTTGTACAACTTACTCCATCATTCTACAGTATGTTTACATGCATTTCATTATTTGATAATCCCAGCAGGACTCAACTAGAACTCTTATTTGTGCTGCACAACAACTACATTTAGATAGGTAGACCTTTATTGATCCTGAGGGAAATTAGTTGTCATGTTGGTGCATAGCAGCACGTCAATATGCATGAAACACAGCTACAGGTAAGAGCAGAGAGATAGAACAGAAGTAGCAAGGTATTACTACAAATAATATAAACAAATGTAAAAACCGTACCGGTGTGAAGTGAGGGGCACTCTTATCAGAATACATCATCTTAACCCTTTCTTTTTTGCTATTTTAAATTTCTTTTTTTATTTCTCTCTGGAAAAATGAATGGCATGAAATCTCGGGCAGGGAAAGAGTTAACCTGGCCAATCACAATTTGTGTCCTCACTTTTGTCTTCAATGTGTTTACACAAACCCTCAAAGCTGGACATAGGAGGGGCTAGTGCCCCTCAAAAAGAAAAGCGAGCTGGGCTGGCCCGGTTTACATACTGTATGACTGAAGTATATTTCTCCTCTTATAGTACGTCTACTATTGTGGGAAATATACCACATGACCATTAGTAAATATTCAGTAAGAACAGGCACAAGTATCACACACTAATCATGAGTAAAATGGGCATATACCATAAAATACTTTGGCCTGGCTGTCTGCACTTATATATAGGCATAAGTATCATACAATTTGATATAAATAAACTGATATCTTGATTAAATAAACACATTTCTGTATCTCCCATCAGGACACAGCCAGTGTCTATTTTTGAGGAAGAACCGGAGGAAGAGGAGGAAGATGACAAGGCACCAGAGTGGAAGAAACGCAAGATCTAAAACACAATTTCACTTTTTTTGGTTTTAACTTTTATCCTAAATAATCTTTGTTTTAATCATGTATCATGTTTTCTCCCATGGATCCTGAAATAAATATGATCCCAGATGCTGTCATTTACCACAGGCCCTTGGCATTGTATAAAATGGAAATGTCAAAACTTTCAGAATATAACAAATTACAGTCCCCGTCCACCCTTGCCTTATTTTTAGATTACTATGTACAGTTTTTTAATGTGTACAGTTTTGCATCTTTGACTCAAATTTGATTGGATGTGCAGTGAATTTGAATTTGGATGTTTTCTCTTGCATACTATTACTGTATGGCCCCCTGACATGTAAATAAAGACATGAGTCTGATGCATTAAATCTGTCTGTTTGCTATATTTCTATATGTATAAACATTTTCTCAGTATTGCCTGGCGAAGTTGTTTCTCTCTCTCTCTCTCTCTCTCTCTCTCTCTCTCTCTCTCGTCATTTAAAATTTATAATCTATAGTATTATTCAAGTGACCTGTGGAAGCCACAACATACAGTTCTCAAGGTCTTCAGACTATAATGCACCAATGTGATTTATATTCTGGTACTGAGAGGTGACACAGGAACCATAGCATCCATATTCATAATAGGTGAACAAGCTCAACATTTTGCAATTCAACACGAGCTTGGAGAAACATGCATTTCTTTTTTTACAAGATTTTGTGTAGAGGGAAATAAGGGTCCAATCACCCCAGTTTAATCCTAATTTGTACTGTGTGGGACCATAGACAGTAAAGTGTGGGACAAACAATGGCTTCTCTCCGTATAAATTAGGCTTTAGTGACACCTACTGGATAAAAGAGGCAACAGCAATACTAATAATATTGCTTTCTTCGTTTATCCATTTTATTATTATTATATAGAATAGCTATTCATATTTTTTCAGGAAAATGTGGTCATTTCAACTTTTCAATTACACAAGCTGAAGAGCCAGAGGATACAAAAAAAGAAAGAAAGGAAAAAAAAGTAAAGCACAGTCCACAAATCAATGCAACAATCATGAACAATGTTTAATTATTTTATGACTGGTCTAGCTCTGGTCCATAGCTCCATTGCTTCTATGATTCTGCCTTGCAGGGCAGAATTACTCAGCTGCTATAACGACTGTCTGTAGAGGTGTCGCGTGGCGAACCCGTAGAAACAACTTTGGAACGGGCTGACACGCACTTCCACTGGGGGCGGGGAGTTCGAGCCGGGGTTCTTCAGTGTTCACTCAGTCTGAAAGTTTTCAAGTAGCCTACTAAGCCTATAGAACAGTGTTTTGGAATTTATTTGACAAGTTCATTTGATTCGATTTTTTCTTTTACGCCAATAATGCTGTTTCTGATATCATGAAAAGGTGGAATATAAACATTTCGGTGTATTTTCTGAGTATCCTAATCTGTTGCATCCATTGCCAAGGAGGACTCAATCCCAGGGGTAGAAATGTTTGCGAATCTGCGTAAGTATTTAAATGGCTTTATTCTGTAGGCTACTGTAGCATTACCTTGATATATGTTTCAAATGTAAAGGGCAATATAAATAAAATGCATTATTATTATTTTTATTATTATTATTATTATTATTATTATTAGTAGTAGTAGTAGTAGTAGTAGTAGTAGTAGTAGTAGTAGTAGTAGTAGTAGTAGTAGTAGTAGAGAGTAGTAGTAGTAGTATTTCCAATGTTTCATTATTATGCCTATACAAGAATCTGTCTTCAAATATAGTGAAATGTACACTTGAGTTATGACTGTAAGAGAAAGAGGGCAAAATATAATGCAATGCAGTGTATCGAATTGGCTCACACATACTGTAAGTCATGAAATCCTGCATTGCTTTATATAAAACATAGTCCGATGCATAATGTAAAAAAATCACACTCAACGTGTGAACTGAGTGGTGCATTGGTGAAACGGTGCCCCTTGTTGATACGTAAACATATATACGTGAGCTAAACGTACCATATATTACCAAATAATAGCCCTTACTCAAACAGCCACCCACTACCAAATAACAGCCCAGGTTCTGACACCATTTTGCGTAATAACCACCTCCTTCAAATAACTAGTAACTAGTAGCCTAGTAGTATGATATTAAAGTAGCCATATGGTCTGTGTCTGAGTATGAGAGTGTGATGAATATACAGCAAGTTTCTAAGTTACTTGATTCTGCTCATATTGCATTATTCTGTCTTCTACTGTATGTTATTGCCTATATATGAACTTTTATGCAGCATTTAGTATACCTGCACAGTACACAGCTGTCTTTGTTTCTTCACAGATCTGGGCACTTTCAGTGTTGCAATGGATGGGGGGAACAAGGAGATGGATGCTTAATGGGTAGGCCTACCTCAAATTCCAAGGTTTCTACATTCTACAAGACTTTCATTCTTGTGCCAATATATTAGCCAATATAGAAAATATGTCTATTGACATCATTACACGTCTTTCATTTACTTTCTTCCAGCAATATGTGACGGAAATTTCACCTGCACTGTGAATGAAGTCTGTGTACGTCCGAATGAGTGTCGATGCCGACATGGTTATTTTGGAGCCACTTGTGATATGAGTAAGAGGATGCCTTGATATTTAATAATTTGTTTATATTTCAGTATATATTTGTAATGTACACTATCATATGCATGGTGACCTGAGATCTTATAGTGTATTCAATGTTCAAAAGTTTGAGATTTGATTGATACATTAGATTAACCACTTAAACTCTGAATACTTTGTTGACTGGGGTCCACTGCCTAGGCGGCTGTACTTGATCCCCTCTGGTGAAAATAGTAGATTTAGATTAGCTGTTTTCATCAAATGTTTACTTATTTTTCAAGAATGTCCACCTATTATAATGTGCCCATAATTCATAGATGTCAAATTAGTCATAATTGTTTTTCTATATTTTTGCCTGCAGAATGTCCACCACAGTTTTGGGGCCCTGACTGTAAGGGACACTGCTCCTGCCATCCAAACGGACAGTGTGATGACGTTTCAGGAGCCTGTACTTGTAACCACAATCGCTGGGGGTCAAATTGTGAGATATCCTGTGGATGCCAGAAGGGCATCTGCAGCCAGGACACCGGCGTGTGTACATGCTATGCAGGCTTCTGGGGAAAACAGTGTGCGAAAAAGTGCTACTGCAGTGTCAATTCTGTGTGCGATGTGGTTTTGGGACAGTGTCACTGCAATCCTGGATGGTACGGACGTACCTGTAATTCCCAGTGTATATGCAATGGCTCTCCCTGTGAGCAGCTCACTGGCCGCTGCAAGTGCAGAGAGAATCTTTGGGGCACTCATTGTGAACACATGTGCCGGTGTATCCACGGCCGCTGCAATCAGGCTGACGGCTCCTGCACTTGCAGACCAGGGTTTCGGGGAAAGTTCTGCAGAGAGCCATGTCCAGCTGGGTTCTATGGGCAGAACTGTCGCAACAGGTACTGTATGTACTGTAGTAGTGTGTCAAAATATCCATCACTTCAAGTCTCCATGGGGTGAAAAAAACCTGTATGTAACGTAGTTAGGGACTTTGGTCTGTGATTCTAATGAAAGAACTAAGGTCCTCAGTCAGACTTAAGACTTGTTGTGTAATTTGCTGTTGTAATGCTTTTGTTGTATTTCTGAGAATATATTTTAATTTCGTATAATATAGAACATTACCTTTTATCCAGGTGTGGGCACTGCAAAGGTCAGCAACCCTGCAAAGTGACAGAGGGCCGGTGCATCACATGTGAACGTGGTTGGAATGGCACCAGGTGTGATCAAATGTGTGCAAATGGATTCTTTGGGGAGAACTGCCATGATGTGTGCCCACCCTGCAAAGATGGACACGTCTGCAACCGCATCGATGGAAAATGCCCTCATTGCAACCCTGGCTGGATGGGTGACCGGTATGTTAAATTTCAATGTTGAATATGAACAATTTGAATTAGTTTCATGGTGAATATAAACACGCGCGCGCACGCACACACACGTGAGGTAATCATTTTCGAGTGCTTATTGTGCTGAATAGGTACCATGGTTATATTGTAGGTTTGAAGTTATTCAGACTTATGCCTTACATCTCGATAGGTGTGAGATCAAGTGCCCAGATGGAATTTATGGAGATAACTGTGCCAATAAGTGTAAGGACTGCTTCAATGGGACATGCCACTTCGTAACAGGGGAATGTATGTGTGATCCAGGCTTCCATGGAATCTTGTAAGTTATTTGGTGAAAGGCATACATACTTACATACATACTCAATGGGAGAGATGACTGTTTTATAGTAAATTAATTTTTTCCTCATTTTAGCTGCAATTTCACCTGTTCAGCTGGTAAATATGGGATTAAATGTGCTCAACCCTGTCCCTGTCACGATAATAACTGCAATCCTGTGTCTGGAGCATGCTATCTACGTAAGATGGCCTAATTATTTTTAAAGAAACTCTTTCAATATTGCTGTTGACAATAGCTCTACATATTTATATAGGAACTCGATAATAAATATTTTGTTGTATGGTATTAATGGTATGGCGCTAATTATGACCTTCCAGAGCCAAACCAGAGGATGGGAGTAATGGCAGCGGGTGTGCTGGTCACCTCTCTTTTAATATTGCTCCTGTCACTTCTCTGCTGCTGTTGTGTTTGCCGACAAAACACTCGCAACGGGTGAGCACACACGCATAAATCTAAATAATCAAGATTTCCATTACAAAATCAGTCTAAAAGGTTGAATGTTGTATGTATGCTTAGAGCATTCAATTCATTTTATGTTGTTCTTAGACATAACCAACTAAGCTCAGAGCAAAAAGCAAAGCAAAGACTTTGTGGAGGATTCACATGGATAAGCTCTAAATTGCCTTGTGTCTCACCACTGAGAAGACAGACGCTGCCCAAAGTTCTCGGTATGTGTTGCTTTGTTGAGTTTACTTTCTCATGAATTATTTTTCTATCATTTATCTTCTGTTCCATGTTGTTGCCAACCACTGTCTAGGACTCTCCCCATCCCCAATATCCCAACCCACCCCATCCCATGAACATCCCATTACACACACACGCGCGCGCACGCACACGCACACACACACACACACACACACACACACACAGACAAAATGCAAACACATTCCAACAAGGGCCCCAGTGGACCACTAACAGGAAGTGGTAAAATTATCCCAACCTGCAATTTGTGTCCTCTCAAAGAGGGGGCAGGGGCTCTGGGATGGTGAGTGGTAAATGGACAGCAGCTAACTGATCAAATGTGTTTCCGAATGATGTGTGTCAAATATACAATCTATAAAGGAGAACGTGTTTATCAAAAAAATCTCCACCTTTTCCGGATCACAGCCCACTTGAAAATCTCAAACGTTTATTTTAATGGTTAATCAATAGATTGTGTTGCGGCTTGGATCAATGGAACTTTTTATTTTTTTGTTTTTGTAAATGTAAATGAATGGCCTACTTAATTATACAAGAGTGTTATCCAAAACTTTTCTAAGAAAATAAATACCATGAAAATGTTTATTAACGTTATTATTATACTGCTATAGAGTGTATGCACATGCATAAAGTGAATGGCAAATCGAGTGGCAAAGTGACTTGGCAAAGTGAGTTAATGTTGTTTAACGTCGTTAGATCAGACCTTTCTGTTTGGATGTATGGACAAACAAAGCCAGAAACTCAGTAGGCGTTCCTGCATAACTTCCGGGTATGATCATGATGTCACGCGCATATCGTGTATCTATACATACTATCAATAAAATCTTAATATTTTGAGACCAACTTGCCTCATGCGGCTTACTTAACCTTGTGTCTCACCAGCCCCTAGCCCTGGTCCAGTGCTTATAGCGAGTGAGAGACTCGCTATAAGCACTGGACCAGGGCTAAGTGGTCCCCAGCCCACAGGCTGAGGATCTGCTGTATATGATATGAAAGTGCTAAAGCCGCCTATGTTAACATATATCTATACTGGTTATTCTCCAGTGTCACACCGTGACCCTGAAAACACCTTTGACTGCAGTTTCATTGAGCCCCCATCTGTGGTGGAAACCTCCCCATCTTCATCTCCAAGAGGTTCGTACTCTTCTTCAGCAGAGACTGCAGAGGACCGTCCTGTTCACAACACCGTTCCTGATGGTGAGTGGATTAAGTACTTACTGTAAGCTGTATACTTCATCGTATGACCAATAGCAAAAACAGACCACAACGCGACGCATTGTGACACGTTGTGAGCTTGTATATATTTGCTATTCTTTTTTTAAAGTAACATTTTAAATATTGAAATCACAATTATTATTTTTTATGGAAAATAGGGATGCTACTGTAGGTTGAAAGTGGCTAGACAGCCAGAAACTGCAGTTGCAGTTTTATTTAGAGTAAGCAGTAAGGGGAAAAAAATCTAAAATGACAAAGAAACTAGGTTTGTTTGAGATATTCCAAAAGATAATTTTGACTTTTTTACCTAATTGTCTAAACAAGTGCAGAACTAGTCATATCCCGTCATCAAAGTTACGGAAAGAATTCATACACTGAAAACTATCTCTGGATCTCTGGAATTGGACAGGATGTTAGTGCTTACAAGTCAATGATCTTTGTTTCATCTGTTACCATCTTATCTGAGATGCCAAAGTACTTGAAGTTCTTACAAAATAAATGATAGTTATAATATTTATATATTTTGTCAGGCAAATAAACTTCAACTTTCAACTTAAATGTTCAACTTTATATGGTTTTGAACTAACTAAACTCAGTCTGTTGCATAGGTCTAGTCCAGGCATGCCCTAATCTGTATGGAGCAAAGTTACACCCTTCAAAATGAAGACATTAGCAATAGAAGAAATACATTAGTAGGAGGAAGTGGTAAGATGTGCCAAATCAGTTTATTGGGCGCAGCAGAGACAGTTGAAATAGTTGAGCAGAAAACAGAGAGGAAGAAAGAACTAGTCCTTCCACGGTCACCAGCCCAAACCTCAAACTGGAAAGTTGATAGGCCCACATATCAACCAAGCTGCAACTTTGAAAAATGTGTACCGGTAATTATATATGATTGAGAATAAAGACACAATTTCCTATGTAACAGTGTAGATCCTGTGACACTGTCAGTTCATTTGGATTACTCTAGTTGGATTACTCTAGTTCTAGTTGACTAGTCTTGAGAGATGCTTGTTGAGGATAACTGCCGAGAGACTAATATGAACGCCAGATTCATTCTCACTGTTTATTTTATTCATATATTAATTGGCAAGAAATGTCTATTCATCCATAGAAATATCTACTAAATGTAATATAAGCCTACTGTAGGTTAGAGAACATCTGAAGGCTGCTAAGTTAAGTAAGTAAGTTAAGTTACGTACAGTGGTTCTGTGGTGCTGAAATTGGCTGTTGAAAATGAACGTCTGGAGAAGGCCTAATTTAACAAGATGTGTAATGAGGCCTACCAACCTTATAACCACAAGAACACACTTGCCCTTTCCTCTTACACCTAAACCAGGTTTCTAATATGCAGGCTATCCTGCATATTAGCTCGAGAACATTTTAAAGCATATTTTGCCAAATTGTAGATTTAGAAAAGGCGAGGTCATGGCTATTTCATTCAATCAGAATGGTATCATATTAGAATTGATGTAAAAGCTTTATATTTGTAGATTTTTGTCTATTGTAAAAAGTCTAACAAACAAATTGTACTACTAACCTTTTTCGTCCTTAGAAAATGAAGAAAATAAACGAGATAGGCTTAACACAACAGAGACCACAGTGTTAGAGGATGATGGTGGAATCTCTGAAGTGGAAACCTTGCCTGATGATCTAAAAACGGTTGAACCAACCTTCGTCAACCCCAAAGAGCTTTCCCGTCAGAAAGCATCTGAGAGCGAAGCATCCTGCAGTGGATCAGAGTCCACCAGCAGCCGGTCACAGCCCTCGGTTCCTCAACAGTTTAGTAATGATCAAGACACAGAGAGCAATGATAAAGAAAAGGGGAAATCTAAACATGCAGCGAGGGTCAAACCACAGCCACCAGACCCATCCACAAAGCCCAAGGTGTCTTGGATCCATAGATCCAGGGAATCCAATCCGGATAAACCAGCTCAGATAGAAACAATTCTACATGAAACAAAGAGCTCCATAAACAAAACCAACAAACAACAATCTGTAAGTCCTCGGGAGACAACTAGTACAGATGATGCTTCCGCAACCACAGCGAATATAACCTCTAGACACATATTGCCACTGGAACACATTAACGGGGCAGTGCAAAATGTTCTCAGACATATAAGCAACTTTCGTTCTGACAGGAAAGCCACCAATAGCAATGATTCTGTACCAAAGAGCCCTTGCTCTTTGAATAGGGACGCGATCCAACCAAACATTAACTCAGAGGCAGTATCCCTGCTGACTGCTCAGCTGAAAGAAAAGACTCAGAGTCTAAACAAAAGTGAAAGCGACATCTGGGAGGAAAGCAGTCGATCTCACCTTCACACCGAGGAAAAGCCAATTTTACCAGAGACCACAAATCAGTCCGTCACAAGTCCCCAGCATGGAGCTGGCAGCTTACCTGCAGCAGATGGGCCAAACAAAGAAGCCAGACATTTTGAGGAAGAGGACTCCGGAGGATCCAAAAAGGGAGATGTCACCCCCAAAAAGACTGTCATTAAAAAACCTCCAAGGAAAAAATGTCAGGAAGGACATATAGACCACAAAATGAGGAAAGGGAAGAAAATTGCAATAATGCCCCCTCCGTCTGACAATTAAGTTATTCTTTATTTTAAACTGACCTTTTGAATATTGTGTATTGAAAGACAAGAACCTTAAATCCAACAAAAACAATGAATTCAAAAATAAATTGAATTAATTGATTCCGCTGGATCTCATAGGAAATACATCTGTATTAATTGTAATACCGATGTAATCTTCTGTAATCTATTGGCAGCATAACATTATGTTATGACTGAACTCATAGATGACTGGTATCAGAGACTGCAGGCCACATTACGTCTGAGATCCACATTGATAATACTTAAGACATCTTACGTTTGTATATTATCAACTCTTATCCAAATAAATATTTGTAAATGTGTCAAATGGTATTATGTTTATTGCAACCAAGTAATCAAATGTCAAGAAATCTACCACCTTCTCATGTAGCCTCACGTGGCCAGACTATATTCATATTCACCATTTATGCATACAGTATAACTCTGTTGCAGCCACTATGCTACTATGGAGTCACTCACTACAGGGAGGGAATCAAGCAGACAAGAGGGCTTTTCATGGTAGAACAGTCTGGGAACTGTGTTGAGGACTCTGTGGCTGACATGTGTGCTGCAGTTGTGTCAGGGTTTTATGTGTTTGGGGGTCAGTGGAAAAACCTAAAGATCATATTGTGTTTAATTGAATCCAGACTGCAGCTGGCTGTGCTGCATCTCTCACTCAGCTCTAAAAGCTGCAGTCTAGAACTTATTTTAACAAAGAAGAAGTTTATTTTAACCTGTATGGTAGGCCTACATAATTAGCACATCTACGGTGGTTCTTTCATTGAGAAATGTAGACCCTGTTGGGTAATAAACACCGGGTTGACAAGTAGCCCTGCCTGAAGCTTATAAGCCCAATGTTCCCTTGGCAAGGCGGATTCCCTCTAGACTTGATGTTTGGTCTCCCATGTGGGAGGATGAGCAAAACTTTTATATCTCAAAGATCAAAATGAGATTTAATTTCCCCACAAGCCATAATGCACTGATGGTCCAAGAACGTTTCAGCTTGTTTCAGGGTTGTTGTAACTTGTAATAGCCGCTACTGTGTACAGGCCAGGGACGTATTAAGATAGACAACTGCTGTCCTTCACACTGACACTTTACAAGCTTTTCCTACCTTGTTTGCGACTGTCTAATTGCCAGCCGTCACTGAATAACTGCCAGTACAATCTTGTCCCTGAAAACTCATGGAAGAGGTTTCCATAGTGACTTTCAAAAGCATCTACATCTGGTTGCCATTATATTCTGTGTCTGTGTGTGGACTCAGGAAAGAGGGGGTTAAGAGAAGTAGGGGGGAAAGGCATGCTTTCTGCAGATGGAAGCAGAAAAACATGTGTGGGTTGTGTGTAAACCTCATCTTAATGATCCAATTAACGTAATGTAAACAAACACTTAACAGAAGTTATTAATGTAGTTCTACATTGTATCAATCCATGTTACCCGTTCTAAGATAAGATATTGTATGTTTCATACACAATTGTCTTAACCCTAAACTAAACAAATAAAATGCCCGCTATTCTATGGGATTGTAAAGTTTACAGCTATTGTGAGAAAAACCTTTTGTTCATTATACCCTTTGGACTGGATAGGAATGGAAAATGCTAACAGCATGATTTAGTAATTAGAAACATGTCTTCAGCCATAAGGAAAATAATTATAATTTAGTTAGACACGAAAGCCAAATAAAAGGTAACAATCTAACTTTGATTGTACATTGTACAATGTACAATGTGTTTGTTATGTCACATAATCAGAAAGAAAACATTCCATTTAAGAATAAACATTACAGGGAAACACAAGGACTAGGAGGCCGACCACTCATTTTGTGAACATAGCCAAACATTCTACCATATAAGTGATTCATTTACAGCCTGTTGCCGTGGAGGCAGCTACATCATTTTTATTTGGAGAATGACTATTTGAACCCCTTTTATTCTGGTCATTACATCATGCTGTAAGCTTGTGTGTATCACCAGCTGCTGGTTAAGCAGATCAGTAAGGCATTAAGACAATTACGATCTTGTTTTGACTGCACAAAATGCAGTGTTTTCAGACAAGAGACTAGCTAAGCTTAGATTAATCTAATAATACAATCAAGTCCTGGCTATTTACGGTCAAGTGGTTGAGCGCAAAACGGCTTTGTCAAAAGAGGCTGATAATGCTCTGCTGGGAGTGCTATAAGTTCAATCGAGTCAAATTAGGTTCCTGTCTGGACACCAAGGGCTCCATTTTCGTCACCCACTAAACGGCCTTATCCCTAACTTATTTGCCTTCTTTATTTTTGAATAGTTCAACTAGCCAATCTACATTGACATAGTTGTGAGCTTGTAGACTGGCCATTTAACTATTCAAAATGTTTTTTTCAAAATAGTAAAAAAAAAAAAAAAGAAAAGGCAAAGAAGTTAGGGATAAGGGGTTTAGCGGGCGACGAAAATGGAGCCCCAACTCTCCCCAGGATCTTAAGTTGGATCCAAAATGTGTTTGTTGTTGTCAGCCACAGTAAGTTGTTTCACGGTAATACTGAATATGAAGAGAGATAACATTCTGATAAGAGTACCGCTATGTCTAGTCAGTCTACTGAATGACCTGTGTACAAGCCAGGATTGAAAAAACACTTTTGGCTGACTATACATTTCATATCCCAAAGATTTTAGTTTCCTTTCGACGAATAACCAGTCAATACTTTGATCAATGTGGTGTGAAAATGATTGACACAATGGTGTGTGTATATTATTGATGCCTTATTATATTTTCAGATTCTGTGGTCACTTTTGCTGAAAAAGTTAAACAATTATCTACACGGGCTCTGAACCATGTGTTCCTCAAATAAACTAGTTTGTCAGGCAGAAACATTTTATGTCCAACTTTTTTTGAATAAACATT
>OOFJ01083860.1:0-10910 GCA_900323375.1 Benthosema glaciale
AGACAGACAGACAGACAGACAGACACTCACTCACTCGTGCGTTCTTACCAGCATTGATGATTAGTTTGATTTGACGTCGGCAATTCTGTATTTAATCCACACTGCGGGCAGGGATACTTTGGGACTGTTCGTGCAAAGCTGCAAACTCTTAATAAAGTAGCGCTATTCAATCAAACAATCAGCGCCGTCCGTGCAGATCGAGTTATTTACTCATATTGTACTGTTCACGCTGATAAATCAAACTATTATATTTATATTAATCCACCGCGGTTTACATGTTGTCATGGAGGAAGAGGATCGGATCCAGCCATCCACCGTGCGTGGGTGAGTTTTAACGCCGTCCTCTGTTGTTCTTCCAGCTGCGCCCCATATGTAACCTCACTCCATGCGCTCATTCTGCTACAGAAGGAGCGCAGGGCAGAATGAGCACAGGGATTGAGGTTACATATGAGGCTTTGCTCGTTGCTGCTGTTTGCAAGAGGCTAGTCGGATCGTTTTTCGTTTTTATTCATATTTACACTTTAATCAATATATTAACAACACGGCCCGGCCCGTGCCGTAGCCCGACCATTAATTATGCTAATGAGCCCGACCCTAGCCCGGGTACCGACGGGCCGGGCCGGGTTTCGGTCGGGTATCCCAGCTCTAGTGGGGATAAGTGGTGAGGACTGGAGAACAGGGGGCGAGGGTGACCCTGAGGTGTGGACGTTTTTGATACTGCAGCTGAAATGGCTTGGTATAGAATCCTGAGAGAGGATGAAAATGAATGAAAACAAATGGCAACATTTGTATAATACATTGGATTTTAAATTCATGGTGGAGCCCCTTTAAGGATCTGCTGTCATAATCATGTAGTGTGAGTTCACTGCAGGCTGTAGCCTGTGTCATGGACTAAATGCCTTCTCTGGAGTGTCATAGTGTCTCTATGACACAGATATGTCATAGAAGAGTGTATAGTATTTCTATTTATCTTTTTGGGTGTCATGGATGCCTCTCACTAGGCTTAGTGAAATAGGAGGAATGTTCCCCCACCCCTCGCGGCTGACTACCAGATCAATAATATTTGGGCAGCGGACAAAGAGGATATTTTTGCTCTTCAGATGACACATGGCTGATAGATCCCTGGCTGCTGCCGGAGGAATTGAATTCCTTTTTATTTTCATTTGCCTCTGGAAGCTCTTGAGAAAGGATACGGGATTCGAGAGTAGGAGAGGGGACATAGAGGAGATGGATTGAGTGCAAGAGAGTGAGATTGAGTATAAGAACCAGGGAAGGGAGACGAAAGCTAAACCCCTTGAGGATTATCTTTTTTTCCCCCTTCCCGTCCCTTCCCTTCCTCCATCCAGCTCTCCTCGAGACTCCCTGTTTGAACACATGACCACAGATCATCGGTCTCGCTGCACATAATGACCATATTTAGATGAGAGGATGGAGCACAGGAGCGGTGCTACACAGTGGCAAAAGGGGGAAAGGAAGCCAATGATATTGATATATATACTGTATATACTGTAGGCCTAAGACCAGAGCGTCAACTCAAGAGTAAAAACCCAGAAGCAACACAGAAGTACTGCATGCGTGTGAGGAGGGCAGCACGTTGCAACAGTACAGCAGTAAACCAGTCAGTCTATTCTCTGCGTTTAATACACCCCAGAGGAACAATATGGGGCTTCTGTCATCACAAACACAATACACTGAAAAACCCGGAGGTCCTTTCACTGCAGTCCTGATGCTATGGAAGCCAGAGATTCTCCTGATCTCCCCCAGCTTTCAGGAGCAGCGACATGCTGCACTTGTGCTTGTTTATGTCCTATAATTATCATCAGCAGAATGGGCCTCGGGTCATAAAACAAGGCACGCTTTTTGCCCTCACACCTTTCCAACAGTTGGAATTTTCTTTCTTATGCATCCAATTTTATGTTGAAATCACACCAAAATGGCTTGGCGTTTAAACTCTCTATTTAGCTGTGTCATTTTATATTGTCCAGGTGTTTCTTACCTGTTTTGTAACAACGAGCCTGATGAGGTAACTGGAGGAAATGACTGTAATGCCTCTGTCTGCGTCTTTAAGCCCTACTTGTTACACCCAGTCTAGGGCAGGGTTGAGGGATTCATCAGTCTGGTTCTTTCATGTTTTGTCTTTTTCTTAAGACAAGAAGTCTCCACTGGCCATGGTGAACAGAGCCAAATAGTTTAGGACAAGCTGTGAGGCACAGATACACGTTTACTTGTAATCTTGCAGCATTCAGCCTTGTGATGGCTCTAGATTGCTCCCCCACCATGGTGTGGGAAATTATTGTGACTGGCATCTGGCATGGGACTTGCCCATGGAAACCCAGTCTGTGGAGGGATGATTCATCCAGCCAGAACCCAGAACATGGAAGCGTGGGGCTGTATCTGTGTGTGACATGGAGAGGTTTGGACGGGCACGGGCAGTAGCCCTGATCAGGGTCTGGGTTGGACTGCAGCAGGGTCAGGCAAAAGAGGATGGAGATGAGGATGCCATGTGTGCAGTTCTGTGCAGTCGTAAGATTCTGTCTCTCGCTCAGTCATATTTCAATGTTAGTTTTGTCCCACAATGGCGTGGCCTCATCTTTATTTTTAATCGTAGTGCTACCAGTGGGGAAATGGAGAAGTTGGTGTGTGGTGTTTGAAATAAAGTGGCATAATGAGAGTGGAGTTGATTACAGTTTAGTTAACCACTTTAAGCCATTATTTCAAAAAGGAAAATAGGAAATGGCCCATCTATGAGCTCACATGCAACACATCATGGTTTGCGAGCTTGTAGATTGGCTATTTGGTCAAATGTAAAAAGTAAATGGAATAATAAAGATTTGTCTGTGCATAGTTCGCAATATACGTAACTTCAATTCATCTAAAATGGCCCAAATATTTTCTTGTTGAGCCCAGTACCAAAATAATGTGACATAAATGTGACAGTGATGCCTGGATTAGGGTAGATATTGGTAAATAGAAGGTGATCTGAAAGCATCAGATTGCTTTTAATCAGAAGTATCAGAGTTAAACAATCTGTCTGTCTTTCTCTCTCTCTCTCTTCACGCACGCACGCACGCACAAAGCGATAAGGGATCGCACCTTCTCATCCTATTATAAAATTCTGAACGCTAGCAGGCTTCTACATACAAGGCATGGGTAAATTGGTAAACACAATGTTTGCTAAAAGGGAATCACTGAAAGACATCATGATGGAAATAATTTCCCCAGGTGATCTCTGTCTCTCCCCTTTCTCCTCTTTCTGTTTCATGCATGTCCCTCCCCCAATTAAAGTGTTTTCAGGAAATGACAGAAATCCCACACCATTTCCAGAGACGGAGCCTCTTCTAATCTTGTTTCAATTTCCCAGATAAACCTGCTGCTTTGTGCCATTTTATTTTTACCTTCTTTTTTTCCCCCCCAGAACAACAAGTACCCTGTGTGTCTCGGAGGTTGTTGCTTTTGGAATGCTTGGAATCACCTCCATAGCAACGGCGAGGTGTATACTGTATGTATGTGTGTGTGGAGTGGTAAATATTGACTCCAGCACCTCCCTGTTTCTAACCCAGTGTCTGTCTGTGACAGGAGGAGCACATGCTTTTTAATCCTGAATTCAGCAAATGACTTACACATCCTCTGTGTGTACAAATGTTACCATGTGTAACAATGTGTACAAAAATGTAAACAAATAGACCTGTATGGGTCAGTTTGGTTACGATTGTAAATGGACCTAACTGGATAAATGAACACAAGAATTTTATTTTACTGTGTACCACCGCCGAGGGCTCATGTTTACTCTCGGACCTCCGAAAGTGGAGGAGCTCAGTGGCTCAGAGGAGCGATTTCACGGGGTGATAAGCGCTACTCACACAGCACAGTGTGGACAGTACAGTAAGTTACAGCACGCCAGAGGTTGCGCATCGGTAAATCACTTTGCGTTCAGGACGTGGCTGGTGCACCGAGATGTTTGGCCTCAGCCTCTTTGTAATTATTAACAAAATGAGTAACTGCATTCTACGGGAACTGCGGACGGATATATGTCATGTCACGGCGAGGCGGTGGGTGAAACCGGTGCGGGGGAAGGGGTGTGTAAACATATCCCATCAGCCATTTCCTCATGCTCTTGTTTGTAGAAGGAGAAGAGAAACAAGACTCGAGCTCAACTCAACTTCATCTGAGCTTTCATTAAGTACAGACAGTCCCATAGATAGACAGGCAACCAGGAGGAACTCAAACCTTTGAGCTACTTCCTTCATTTCACTTTGTGTACAGGTGGCTGGCGACTTGATCCGCTGTTCGCATGTTCAGTTGACTGTGCCCCTTTTAACGGATTTGTTGAGACAGGATGAGAGATGCGGTTGCAGGGGGTGCAGCAGCAGTTTGACTGGTATATCCACTATTGTCGTTTCACTAACCACGTCATCTTGCCGTTTGGTGAGCAAGATTGAGGAATTGATGTTGATAATCTGTGTACAAAAAAAAGCATGCCTGGATTAAGCTGCGACTGGAGGCTGGTGACGCAGGAGACAAAGCCTCACCATGTTTTGCTATGTAGTAATTGCATACCAGTATTAAGATAGTACAGGATCACATGCACATACAGTACACACACACACACACACACACACACACACACACACACACACACCCTCATGGCCTACGTAAGGTCTTCACACCCTGCCCTCTTTGGCTGAATTCTGACACGTTCCAGCTTTTGCAGAGCAATGCTGAAAGAACCAGAGGAGTGAATTACTGCCAGTCCTGTGATCCAGTCGGTTAAATCTGATGTCTAAAGCAGACACACGGCAGGGTACTTTACCTCTGAATCAGATGGCTAAAGCATCGTGACACAAAGGGCTCATGGGTAGTTTGACATAAGCCAGAGTTACTCGTCTGATTTTGGGAGCCGATAATTCGTCCATTAATTGGGGTCTAGCCTTGGCAAGCAGGTTGCTGTGTGATGTAATCGGTCAGAGCCACACTTGGGTAACTGCCTTATGCAGCTGTCTTTGCTGTTCAACCTTTGGGATTACTGCGGTAACCGAACGTAGTGCTTATGTTGCGTGCTGCAAAGTATATGCGGCATATGAGATATTTGTTTGTCCCGTCCTCCTCACTTTCACTTGTATTACACTAGAAATTTGCTTCTAGCGCCACGCTTTGCCTTTCAGAAGAAGGAAATTGTGGGATTTGTCAACCGTCCACTTCCTTTTTGAGCTCAGTTTTAGAACCCTTTATTCTGTCTTGCACATGTAGTAGTAGCAGATGCCTGCACAACGTAGATGGAGGCCTTTGTGCAAAGACAGACAAGATCACGGGAGCAAAGGTAGACAAAGTCCAAAATGTGGAGGAAATGTATTTGTACAGTATCTGTACTGTACTAACTGTATTGTACAGTGCTGTGCTTTACTGTACTGTACTAACTGTACTGTATTGTACTGTAGGTAACTACTCATACTGTATGCTGTACTGTACATCTGCTGTAGTCGTGCAGTACACATGCTGTTACTGTACTTGTTCTGTACTCTGTCTGTAGTGGTACTGTATGCGTACTGTGCGTGTAGTGTACGCTGTACTCCTACTGCACTTGTAATGTGCTGGTACTGTAGTGGTAATAGTATATTCTGTAATGTACTCGTGCTGTACATGGACTGTGTTGGTCTATGCTGGTACTGTACTGGTACTGTACTCTTTACTCGGCTGACTCTACTCGTACTGTAGTCGCTCCCAATCTTCCGCCGGAATCTGAAAACGCACCTCTTCAGACTCCATCTTAGCCCATAACACTTGCAGTAGTACTTGCCCTAGCCTCCTACAGGCGTATGCAAAGTGTTGTGTAATGAAGAAAATGGTGTATTGTAGCAGTAGCAAGGCCCACACATCGTAGACACACGCAGACCAAGGGAAAATACTATGTAATTAAGTGTTCAACCATCAGCAATACATTAAAAAACATACAGTGTCAGCCAACATTAATTTGCTATGGACCTGTGACTAGTACATTTGGTATTATTTGAACCCAGTAAAATGTACCGTACGTCATGAAATATTAAACAGTGCAGTTAGCTACAAACAGACAATATGTTGCCGTTAGAAAACAAACTTCAGTGGGTCATTAGAAGTTTGTTTTCTAATGGCATCATATTGTCTGTTTGTAGGTCTACTTTGATTGGCGCCGCATGACGCTAGAAGTGAGCAGGCGAAGACCCTTTAGGGGTGAGGTCGCTTCTCGCCCTCAGGCGTCTTACTGTTTTGCATTAGGCCACAGACCACCTGGTGATGTCATCTTTTATTACTTTAACTAGAGGATGTACAAATTGAACCAAATGGTTCCTATTTATCAACCATACAGCTGGAGACCCTTCACATACCCTTGCAGGTCCAGACCCTATGATGAGAACCAGTAGGACACAATGTTATATAGACCTGTATCATATTCAGGATCATTTAGATCACATATGTATCCTAGAGAAGCAGGGGCATTTCTTCCCCTCTTACATTCACAGTAATGGATAATTCTTGTGGTATTTCAGCTTAGGGTGTCAGAGTGTCAGCGGAATAGTGTGATTGCTGCTATATAATCCCCTTTCACATGGCCTCAGTGATCTTTCATCATAATATGTGTGACAGGGGGAATAGCGTCTGTTATTACACAGACAAATCCTGTTATGCCATTGCAATTACTAAATTACAATGCAATTCCAGCAATTACAGTGTTATTGTGGAAAAAGTGTGACCTTTAACCTGTTGCCAGGGGCATAAAAAGTGAATGGTCATCTAGTGGAGGTGGAGCTGTCCGAACATGCCAATGCTCTTGTTAGACCAATAGTAACAAGCACACAGGGATTGGCGCCACAGTAGCTGTCAAGTCAGTATTCAAGCTGCAACTTGCCTCCTCACGAAAGCAGTTTCACTATCTCTGCCTTTTCTGGGTTTGCTAAACCGCTCATGGTGTGAAAGTATCTCTCTCTCTAACTCTGTCTATATCTCTCTCTCTCTGATTAACTGATTAACTTACTTCCTCTCTCAATAATGGAGGTTTTCCTTGTGTTCAGTTGTCATGTTAAAAGATTATTTCAAAAATGGGAAGAAGGGTAGATTAATGAAAAAAACAAGACAACAACATTAAAAGACTTCTCACAATTACACATACAACCAAATCCTGTGAGACTTGAAGGATTTGAAATCCGTTGCCAGATCTCGTGCATAATTAAGCAAATCTCCCCGCCCCCTCGCCTGAGGGATTTTCATGTAACTCTGCCTCACAGAGAGCAGGTGCTCATTGCTTACTGTATCTTAGACTTGGGCGTTGGGCCTTATTAGGACCTAAGCTAGTGTGCCCCAGCCTTGCTAGGTGATTGCTGACACGTGGGTTGTATTGGCATAAATGCAGCATATAAAAGTCCCCCCAGGCAGACACACACATGAGGCATGTCAGTTTCCGACTCTGTGACTTCCTTTATTTCCATATTTCCCACTTCCAGTGACTGCTAGAGGAAGGAGGAATGGAAACGCTAAGGCCTTGCAGTCACAACCACAGGCCACCTCTGTGTGTTGCGGACGCCGCCTGCTGAGAGCTCACAATGGAGGCCTTTATTTGAAGCCGAATGTGAAGAAAGACCTCAAAGCTCAAAGTTTACTATTTTTCTGTTCATTCATCCTGTCAAGAGAAGCTGCTAATTTTGTTTTTCCCGATCTGATTTATCAAAGGAATTCATTTTTATTCATGTATGCTTCCCCCACCCACCTTCGCTTTCCATTTGATGTTAGAAAATGTGAGACATGTTTAATAGCATCATCATTAATAAGGTGACTGTTTGTTTAATCAATGTCTTGACTTAAACCCTGGCCCGACATTTTTCTGGGCTTGTGATTATAGGCGAAAATCTGAAAATAACAGGCTCACGACACGTCGCATCAGCTATCTACATGTATTATTATTTAAAAGAAAAACATGACTTTAAATTAAAATGTTTTTATTTGTTTGTATTTATCTATTTGAAGTAAAAGGCATCACTTGTGCAGAATAAGCAAGGCACTGACTGACTGGGGGACTGAGATGAGAAGCTTCATGCAACCAGTCTGGAGAGAGAAGATGAGCCCACTGTGCCACCAGTTGTCTTTTAGCCTGGCTGAGTGCGGGTGTCAGTGAGTGTCTGTTAACTGTGACTGTGACTGATACACTTAGTGTGATGCTTTCCCCATTGTACTCTGGGGGAGATATCGACCCTTTGCCCGCATTGACCCCTCCTCACCACCTCCTCTCTCGCTCTGTCTCCACTGTATGCCTTATTATTGTAGATAGATACTGCTTCCTCTGATAATATGAACTAGTCGTACACAGTAGCTGGACAGCAGAATTGCATTGCAAGTTATCTCTTCCTTCCTTGATTTGTTTAAGAGGGGAAATAATCAGGACTAATGCGGGGTGTAATAAATAGACCTGGTACTGTCTGGAATTCACACCATGTCTATTTGGGTTATGTTTTATGATGATGTTGTGTCTATAAACTGTTGAGTCAAATGTCTTGGACATTCTGTGCTTAATGTCTGCAAAAATGAAAAGAAAAAGAAACCGCTTACTCGCCCCCCTGAAAGAATCTGGCAGACTGCTGTGAACATCTAATCCATAGGAATCCCCTCAGCTGTCTGATAAGGCACAAGAGAGCCTCCTGTCTCCCTTTTTGCCTCCTCCACCTCCTCCCCGGCCCCCTCCTGACAGCCTGCCGTGTGTCGGATGAGGAGAATTGAGGTGGCAGGGTGGTATATCTGACAGACAGGAACACCTGACAACCCTCACTCATTTCCCTTCTTGGAGTGTTCTTTTTCCTCTTCTGTACAGTATACGGTTTCCACTGTACAGTGGTTATGTTCCATTGACTCTGAGCATGTCTCTGTCCCTGATAATGGGTGATTCAGACTGTTGCGACTTTTCTCTGCATCATCCTAAAGCATGAAAATGTATGTTCATTATACATGTATGTGAAGTATTGTATAAAGTGGCTTAAAAGCATTTTGTCTCGACTCTCGTCACAAATCTTTGGTCTGAACTGAACTAGGCTTTAGGCTGCCAGCACTGGTGTGTGTTGTAGTGTAGCTTCTATGAAACGCCCTCTCATGCAATAACTGGCACCAAACCTGAAGCCAAATTGCAACAAATGGCAATGGGATGTTGTCGGCACATGACAGTGTGCTGCCTATGAACAAGCTAAACAACAATATCTCCTATTGCCTTCGGAGCTTCAGGGCCAAGGCTGTACATTGTACAGTGTACAATGATTGTGAAAACCCTGCAACTTTCTCTAAATTAGTATTTCCTAGCGAAACCCTCTGTAGCTATATGTGACCATGATAGCAGGGGCTCCACTCCCTAAATTATCCCCTGCTTTAGTGTAACTTCCCTGTGTTGAGATGTGATTACAGAGAGTTCTGAGATGCTTCACGTGCCTGGGTAGGGCGGAGAGACTTGAGAGGGTTTAGATTTTTTTTTACCACATAGTTTAAGTTCTACCTCAACAAAATACAAACATTTTGTGTGGCTTACCGTAGTGTACAGTTTGCAGAATGCAGAGTCGTGTCAAGTAGAGCATTACTTTGGAGCATGGCTGCCAACAGGGCTACAGCACTTGGTCCACAAGGTCACACATTGGCTCTCAAAAAAAGATTGAGAATCGCTGATATAAATATATCATTACGGCTAAACAAAGACTCCGGTCACCTCAGTGTTTGTCTATCGGTAGTCTCTCAAGACAGACTGTTGACAATTTAAGGAAAAGAGGGTGCTGTTTTTTCTTTATCTTTTGACCATGGGTCCTTGTTTAGTTGTGAGTCATTTGCATTTGTGAGTGCATATTTGGTAATCTGTGTGCGTGGAAATTGCACATGTGTATTGTGTGTTGTGTGTGTGTGTGTGTGTGTGTGTGGTGGGGGTCTGATGTCCGTGTGGAAAATGGGGGGTGTGGCAGCTGCCAGACCATCCTTTGGGAAGTGCTGGTTTGTGTGGTTCACACATGACCCGGCGTCTCTGTTGGTTCAGAGCTGTGGTCTCCATTCTATCTCTCATTTCTGCATCTGGTCTTCACACAGTGAGAGGAATTTTTCTCCGGAGTTGAGATTGCTATTCTTAGGCGATGATGAAACGTAGAAGCAAGCCCATTTTAGAGAAGGTTTTTTTTTCTCTCTCTTTTTCACCCCCCACTTTTTTTCTAGTTTTCTTACAATAATGTTATATTCTTTATCAGGACTTATATGCCACTTTGTGCTCTGTTTGTGACTATCCTATAGGCCTAGGCCATGGGGGGATCCAAGAGCAAGCCCAAGGATGTAGGCCCACGCACCCGTAGTCTGGATGGCAACCTCAACTCTGGAGGAGGGGCCGGGGGATACCAGCCCAACACCACCCAACAACAGTCCCTATCACCCAACAAGAGCCCTACTGTGGACGGAGGACTCCGCACCTCTCAGCCCACAGGCAGCGGTGCAGAGCTGACCCTGTTTGGGGGCGTGGACAATAACGCTGTTACCTCACCCAACAGAAGCACCCTAGGAGGTAGGAAAGGAAATCAGGGGTGCAAATGAATTTAATCGATTATAACAAAATAATCTTATCTTAAAGGGATATTTCACTTTCAAAAAAACTTTTGGTCATTTCATCGTCTACTCAGCCTTACCCCCAGACGTTTTTTAAGTCACTTGATTCAATATTTAGATATTTGAGATTCATTTTAGCTGCCCCGCCCCCTTCCTATACAAACTCATTGTAGCTTCTAACTCCATTTTAACCATGATAGATTCATCAACAACACCTGTCTTTTTTTTCTGGTGACTCATAGTGTCACCAGATTTTCATGGGTTTCATGGATTTACTGTTTTCATTTATTTTTAAATATTGCTTTTATTCTTTAGTCTCAGCAAGGCTG